>JASANE010019231.1:0-41434 GCA_030248225.1 Trileptium ribeirensis
CCGAATCGGTCCTACCAGTGAAAAGATGTATTGAGTTGTTTAGTTGTTCGCCGTGCAGCGAACAGAAAGTCAACAAGTTTCTTAAAATCGTAAGTACAAAACATAAACTATCAATTTCACCATTGTTCATTTTCACTGCGGACAGCGGAAACTTTTAGTAAATAAAACGTTTTACAATGTCAATTTCGATTCCTCGGAATTGAGGATTAAATTATAAGACATCGGGTTCATGGACCCGAGAATGTATCACTGAATTCTATTATTCTATTTTGACAATTGTGTCCCTTCTTATGAGCAAGTAAAATTTCGATAAAATTCCTGGAGGAAATTTTGCACCAAATAAGCTTATCCATTTTCGGTATCTATTTGTAAGGGCTTGTGTCACTACTCGTAAATGTATGACTATAGCGAAATACATGCATAGCAGGGAGTAACCGGAATTCTGGTTCCGGCGAAAATCGTGTTCCGGTTGCGGTTCCGGCAAAGGGCAAAAACCATAGAGGAACCGGAATTCCGGTTTAAAAATTTTGTTTGAAATTTTCCACGTTTTTGCTTCATCCTGTAATCCAAACATATGTAATATATATTGATGATCATATATAATGATCAAGCTCCAATACAACCAAGCAAAAGAAAAGATTAACTTACCAATTTGTCGTGTGAAACGTAAGTAGGGCACATAATTTGAGCAGGAATTTTTCACAATAACCTGCAGGAGTTTGTTAAATCAAAGACAGGTCAATGTTTGTAGCAGCTATTTTACACATCCAGAAGTCTGTGGGATACGTTGGAATTAAACCGGTCCAACTCGGTAACAGAGTATGGCTTACGCAGAAGTAATTTAAGGTATGCTTGGCTAACATAAATTGCGTCAAGCACCCGCCAGTGCATTTGTAAACTTGCTAAATCAGTCTAAATTGAAGTAAACTAACGTTATATGCAACGCAGCTAGAAACTGCTTTCTTGGCAATGAACTGTATTTATTGAAACTGTGCGAGCAGCATCACAGTGTGTCTCATTTATAGCATTCTGATTATAAAGTTATCATCATGATCTAACTGACGGGCACTGTTTGTCCAACGATAGCCTAAACAGTGTCTCTGACCACTGATTAGAAAATTACCTTCTATCTATTATGTTCTCTTAGAATCATATAAACCAATAATTTTAAGTTTGCTACAGAAGAACATGCAACAAACGTATGTGTAGTAAAGGGAGGCGACTGGAGACAGAGCGAAAGTGTGTATTCTACGCTCCACGCTTTGTAAGCATATTCGATTTGACGTAGTATACGCAATGGTGTATATTGGAAGACATTTTTTGCTCTGAATGTCCAAAAACCGACATATTTGATCGATAAATAAACATTATTAGCTTCTTCAGTCTCTTTAAAGTTTCAGAAAGGCAATAATACAATCGCAATACATTAACTTTAATGTAAAAGTTATTTTAATGCATCTTAAATCCACTATACCTTCATTTCTTCCATCCTCTGTTTTATTATATATAAATATCAAAGACCAGGTTCCGGTTCCGGATCCGGTTTAAATGGACGATTCCGGTTGCTGGTTCCGGTTATTCCTTGATGCATAGGCTCGTAAGCAATTTTCGAAATCAAAAGAATGGCAAAGGATGGTATGATTATTTCCTCTAAGTATAAATCAAGAAAAATTTTGTTTAACCTCGATCGGCTACTAATTATTTCAGAACTCCTAACTTGACTCAAGATATCATGTAAACAAGTTCTTCGCGAGTGTCGCGATGTGGTTTCCTAACTCATAACCGAAAGAATTCAGACTGACCTCGACTAGAGTGACAAGGTCACTGGTCTGCGGTATAAGATAGGAGGGTGACCATGAGAAATGGTGCGGGCGGGCAGGCGCATTGTACCATAGACTAATTCTGTTTAACAAACTATCACTGTTCTCCACTAAGCGACGTTTTTTCCTATAAAGTTCTGACACTGGTGCCACTCGTCTCTTCCAAACCGTCTCCCTGCTCACACTTAAGTATGCAGATCCGTTTCGAACTGCCGTTCATCCATTGCCCATCCACTTGCAAAACCAAAATCCAAAGCGAAAATAGAAACCAGTAAAACAACACATCCAACACGATTAAACTACGGCATTGGAGCCGGTGATTGAAGCCCGACCTACCCAAGTGCTATTTTCAGTCGGGACGTCTAACACTGACTGTCTTTTCAGTCTCCGACCAATCGGAGACAATTTCATCGAGGCCGGAGTTCCGGTTTTTTATTAAAATATCCAATGAAATTTCAGCTTGGTACGGCTACCGTAATCGGCAGCAACGAATCGCGCTTTTTTTCAGTGGGAATATATAACCATTAAAACTTGTAGGTAACAAATGTGACTCGTAACTGGATATATCATTAGCGAAATAACTATCCCTTTAATGGTGACATTACTGTAATGGCAACTATCGTCCGCTTTCTACTACCACCAGTGACCAGATTGGCTCGACTCGAACCCCTGACGTCTGCGAACATCAAATCATATTAGATGCTTGTTGTCTGCGGACGTCCCATTATCACCAGATCCTGCCACAACTGGATATTTGTCGTCGAACGGCGTCGCTCATACATCTGGAATCTTGTCGGTCGCCAGCAGACGGCCACATCAACTGACAGCCCTTGTTTGTCGCAGGCTATCAAGTCAGCAAACCTAATTAATCGATTTACCAGGAGTTCCACAGACGTTTATATTTCACCACAGAGACCGTTAAGTCCGAAAATGAGGCAGCTATAGATGGGTAGTACGGGTACTGCGGTTAAAAGTGCATAGTGCAGCAGCGTCACGTTGTTACAATATGTAACATAGAATGTGAAGATGCTCTATTTACAAGATAAAAGTTACAAAGTTTTAAATCGGTGCTTTTTGAGATATTAGGCACGAAGCAGCACAAGTATAAAACGAAGTGCAGAATTAAATATAAACGGCAAATAAAATTTGTAAACTTTAATCTAGCCGTTGCGTGGCACACCAAAACATTTAACGTAAAATTAATAGGTATTTGAGGAAACCTGGCCCGTTATCTCGTAAATTTACTGAGCGATACGGGCCCACATAAACTGCGAGTTTGTGGAAGCGCCACTAAGCAAAACTCGTAGCTTCTTATGACAGTCTACAGTAACGTTTAAGTTACCTGTTTTGCATTTGTTTGTGCAGCTGTTCTAGCTTTGCGGTTTGTGCCTTTGATCTTTCCATCTGGACTTCGTGAAGTGTCCTAAAAATGACAATACCTTGAAACAGACAGAAGAACAGCGTGACCATAAATATATAAACTAAACTTAAATTGAAAAAGCGTGGTTTTATTTAAGGTTGTCATCAAATGCAACAGGCTTTGTGTTTAATGTATGTACAATCCTAACCTCTAGTACACCTGAAGCCTTGTAATGTTAATCTCATAGAAATAAGGTGATCGAATTCATCGTAACGAAAAACCTATACATAGATAATTCCTATGCTCTGTATGCCATATCTAACAAAACAAATGAAAATAGACTGCTTTTAGGAAACCATTGAAACATAATGAAAAGGCATAATATACATATAATCAAGATAGACCTTCGATTGCGAACCCAAGGAAATGCCCCAAAAAAGTTATGTTCAGCTAAGCTAAATATATCTATAATTAGATTCCGGGTAGTGGTCTTTGGATGTGACGCCTATGTGCAGAGGTATGGGATACCAAAAATCAGTGCCCGAGTCAAACTCAGAGGCATGCATTAAAAACCAGTTTTTGGATATTTAGACCAACAACATGGGGCCAGACCTCTTTGCGCTGAGCTAAAGAGGACAACGTCATCGTTTTTCTATCGAACAAATATTTGTCGAAATCCATTCACCCGAGCATAGATTTTATCCGTAATATTGGCGACATCGACACGCAAATTTTTCACGATTTTTCCTCCTAGCGCTGTAATCAAAAACTGTGCTCGCTTTGCTAGCTTCAAAAAATAGTCCATAGTATACGCCTAGATTAAACACATCTATGAAAATAAATCAGCAATATTCTAAGGTGGGGTTATAAATGAAGTTTTTGACGTTTGGCTAAATCAACGGTCCGTTTAATAGTTTTAATATTGTTGGTTCCATAATTGCCACAACCCTTTATTCTGTGGCTTTGTTTTCTGATTCTGGCAACCGATTTTGCATATTTTTATAATTTTCAACAAATTAAAATTGAAATGCCTGTACCGCCCCGTGCTGGTGAGGCAAACCCGATTCTACGTTCCTAGTCCGATGCCATGCTTGTCAAGCCCTTGAACACTACGGTTGTACCGGTATACCAGCAGTAGCTTCTTCATGAAGATCCAGCTGTCTATTTATGCGAAAACTGTGCTCTATGAGACATTGTTTACTGCGATGGGTGCGACTGTTAACACAACAACCTCATCGTCGAATTTGACTATGCTAGCTCAGATAGATTTTGTGGAAATTATCAAGTATACGGTGCAAGCATAAGTGCCGAATTTGGTAAATGAAATAATGCCATGTCTATTCCCGGAGATTACGGAACAAACAACGGAATTGGTGAGCGAATCATTTGATAAAGTAGAAAAAACATAATTTGGTGCTAGCGGAGTTAGCTGAAAAAGATATGATGCTCCAGTTGATGACCCAGGTGTAACAGATCCATTAGGATCGTTACGCATTAAGATTAATCTTTACCACAGTATAATGGGCAACATTTACGAACCAAAAAATCATGGCAATTACCGCCATCGAGAGAAAATCATAGGTCTTAGACAAATTGCCAAGGCCCAAACATACTTACATATGCCTATTTCATATTATAACATTTCTACCCATCGTGTATAATCATGCGTTTACTATTTGGGAATTCATCATTTGTATATTTGTATCATCATGCTTTTACCATATATTAACTGTGCGCCTACTATGCTGGGATCTCCATTCGCTGAAAATTTTGCTAGGGGGTGTAAACCTGGGAGCACCCGATTTTGCCAGGAAGCATTTTGCCAAGAGAAAACCGGCTAGAAATTGTACCAGAAACACTGCCAAAACGCTTTCGAAGGAGAGAAAAAACGATTCTGAAGCAAATTTTTACAAAATTTGCTAAATTTTCGATTTCAGAACGGAATCTTGTACAAATTTTAATCAAATTTTATGTAATTTGTACCGATTGAAAACAACAAAATTTGCGAAGAGGCAATGCAATGAACCGGAGGGAGCCCAAGATTATTCCAGAGGGCATGAACCATGGGGCACCTGTTTTGAGCCAGGGGGAACCGAAAATTCCAGGGGTGCCCCCACCCCAGCCCCAATTTGGAGGGAAAAGCTATGTAAGTAAACCGTTGATTATTGTCACATTACTGGACGTACGACGGGATTATGGTTGTAATTGTACGGATTACTGAGGAGTGTTGCAATAGTATAAATGACTGATCATTAGTCTTAACAAGTTTTAATCATTGCTGATATTATATAAATAACTGATTATAGCCGGGAAATGCGTGATTAATTGATGCTGTAAATGTATGAATTAACGATCGCTGCCGTAAATTTAGAAATTATTAGCGTTAATTTACTAAATTTTTGCCATAAATATATAAATTTTCCGAATTATTGCCGCAAATGTAGGAACTATTGCTATAAAATTTATTGTTATAAGTGCATGAATAGAAAATCGTTGGCGTAATTGCGTGATCTATTAACTATTGCTACAAATGTATGAATTACTGATTATTGTTGAAATTGTATGAACTATTTATCATCGCCGTAATTTATTGTATAAATCGTCCTGACTACTTGGTTGGTACAACATTGCGTGGACATTGTAGCTGTGTTTTAATTACTAATGTACATTTTCGTGAATATAATAATTGTAATAGCGGGATGATCATGTGAAACTTACATAATCTTCTTAATAATAGTGTTACTATCTCTCATGTTAAAGATATATTTCTGGCCAGTCGGGTCTAGTGGGATAATTCGTGATACCCCGCCGGCCCCGGCCTGCCATTTGTAATTGCTACAAGAAGAAATCTCTGAAATGGCATGAATTAGTAAGTTTAGGACATTTCCAAGGAAATTCACGAGAAGAACATTATGCATTTCAGAGCTAGAGGAACCCCTCCTAATCACTCCTACACCAGAAAGCGTGCTTGAATTGTGGTGTTTCCACCGTGCAACAAACAGAAAATTTTGATAAAGTTTCAAATTTTATCTAAAGTCGATTACATATCAAATTCCCTAGTAGCACGGAAATTTTTAAAAACAAATGAGTTTTAAAAATGAAAATTTCGTGTCTTCCGAATTGAGGGTCGTGGCTGTTCCGGGCTATAACTCCGGAAGGGTTGAGAATTTTAAGGTAATGGCCCGACTTTTAGGAGCTTTTCGGACTTTCCAATGGGACCGGTCCTGTCCAACTTCGATTAAAATCCATGAATTTACCATGGAATAACCGACTTCCGACTCGAAATACAAGAATTGGGTAGGTTTATTAAAATTAAACTAACTAATATTTAACATTAATCTTAATTGAGCGGAGCAAAGTGAAGCGTTTTTGTTTCCGTCAAAGGCGAAAATCGGCATCGTATGTCCGTCCGTCGTCTGCCACGAACTCCTCAATAACTACTGGGCCTATTTAAATTTTTTTTGTTTGAAAGGCCTGATATTCTTCAGGTGCAAGAGATATATTTTTTGTCAAAATCTGTTTTAGTAATTAGCTACTTAGTTAACCGTGTTAGCTTAATTTAAGAATTTTTAAACCAAAATTTGCTTATTTTTCAATGAATAACTGGTGTAAAGCTACTATTATCGTATGTCCGTCCGTCGTCTGCCACGAACTCCTCAATAACTACTGGGCCTATTTAAATTTTTTTTGTTTGAAAGGCCTGATATTCTTCAGGTGCAAGAGATATATTTTTTGTCAAAATCTGTTTTAGTAATTAGCTAATTAGTTAACCGTGTTAGCTTAATTTAAGAATTTTTAAACCAAAATTTGCTTATTTTTCAATGAATAACTGGTGTAAAGCTACTATTATGGTGTGTATACCACATCCCCTATGCTGATTACGAATCTGGTGTTTATTGCTATTCCAGAATGTTAAAAACATGCTAATTAGTTAATTAATTAAGTATTTAGTTAATTTTATGCCAATTTTAAAATCACCCCAAATTGCTCTGCTCACTTTTTGTAAACTATTACGTTAAGTAGTTAGTTAATGGTAATCAACCCCACCCTCTCATGTTAAATTTGAGCCCCAAAAGAACTCACTGTGCCAACCTTGTGCACAGTACTCCCATGAAAATTACGGAAACTTTCCCGAAAGGCACGTGTCCCATCATTGTGTTTCCCTCATCGAACGAGATCAAAAAATGTCACTTGCTAGCCCCTAAGACACAGTCCTAGCCCCTTTGAGGGTCCATAAAACTCTTATTTCGCTACAGTAAACCAGGATGGGCGCGAGCGAGAGCCCAGTTTCCCGTTCCTCTTCTTACCCCGATGCTATTGGGTATCAAAATGATCGGATCGAGGAACCGATTCCGAATTTGAGGCCGTTCCCTTGAACAGCCCATTGGATAAATGTTTCGGGGGCCCGGTCTCACTCCCGTGTTTATTTATCTCTGTTCGTTTTTCGGAAATCGATACCATGTTTACATGCGACTGTGGCCCCCGCCCCCAAGTACATACACATGAACTTGAATACAGTTGCCGAAGACGTATACCCATCATCTGACCCGTATCAACGACATTTTAGGATATCTAAAGGACACTAAAAAATTTTAGTGGGAAATAAAACCAAGCACAGAAAGAAATCCAAAGTTAAGATAAAAATAACCATGCTTCCGTGATGGGTACTAAAATGGGAAAACCCTTATTTTGACATCTGGCCCCAAATCATGGAGCATCATACCCTCGTACCCATGGAACTATGGGTCACAGAGCAAAGTCAGCATCGTCAACGAGTTTCCCATGCCCGAAGACCCCTGACGTAAATTATCAGCCGCCCAAGACGTCAGAACAAATTTTCAAATTTTGGGTCGAGGAGCCATACCCCCGTACCTCAACCCCCATAATTCCGGAACCGGAGCCTTAATCGAAGAACAAAAAAGAGGCATCGGCATTTATCATTTTACTGTGAAATAAAACCAACCAGAGAAAAATATTCGATAGTTAAGATAAAAATAACCTTGCTTCCGTGAAGGGTACTAAAATGAGGTAAAAAACCTTTATTTTCCTCTCTGACCCCAAACCTTGGGAGCGCTATACTCCCGTACCCAGGGAACCATGGGCAACAGAGCAAAACCAACACCTGTAATGAGTTTCCCATGCCCGAAAACCCCCAAGCGAAACTTTTCAGCCGCCCAGAGCGTCACAATAAATTTTCGAATTTTGGGTCGAGGAAAAATGGCGGCACCATACCACTAACATAAGTCTAGAACCGGGGCCTTAATCGAACAACAAAAAAGGCATAGGCATTTATCATTTTACTATGAAATAAAACCAAGCAGAGAAAAAAACCGAACGTTAAGATAAGAATAAGCTTGCTTCCGTGAAGGCTACTAAAATAGGGTAAAAAAATCTTATTTTGACATCTGACCCCGAAACATGAGGCGTCATACCCCCATGACCCCGTACCCATGTAACTATGGATCACTGAGCAAAATCAGCACCGTCAACGAGTTTCTCATGCCCGAAAACCCCTTGCTAAAAATTATCAGCCGCCCAAGACGTCAGAACAAATTTTCAAATTTTGGGTCTAGGAGCCATTGGGGCGCCATACTCCCGTACCTCAACCCCATAAATCCAAAAGCGGAGCCTTAATCGAAGAACAAAAAAGACGCATCGGCATTTATCATTTTACTATGAAATAAAACCAACCATAGATAAAACTTCAAAAGTTAAGATAAAAATAACTTTGATTTCGTGAAGGGCACTAAAATGTGGTAAAACCGGGCAAAAATCCCACATTTCGACACCCAACCTCGGAACCAGACCCCAAATCAAGAAATGCTCGGGGATGTACATGGTAAATCGGATTCGAATGACCCCAAGATCATGAAAATCAGTTAAATCGTTAACGAGTTATAACCGATCTCACACACATACGGAATTTAAAAGATTTCATCCCCTGCAACACACAATCGCCACTACGTTTCAATACGTTGTGATTACAATCAATATAATTATATCCCCTCAGGATTCACTGTGCGAGAACCCGTACTTTTTGTTAGGAACTAAGAAAACGGCTCCGCCAATCTAGGTTTAGGCTTTAGACCATTTTTTGTTGGCCTCAGGATATTCAGCTACATCCATTTTAGTATTTTTCCTTAGATCAGGCTCGATCCAGCGCCGTCGTAAAGTTGTACAAGTTTAATTTCAACTTCGCAGATAAAAATAAATATAATTTTCCCATGTGTGACAAGCTAGGCATTATGTACAAAACGCGTGGATATATTTCTTTGGAAACGTTACTTTCAGGAAAATATTAAAAGTTAGAGTTTGGGATCCAATTTACTTTTACCGGGACCTATAAACCGAGCAATAGGAAATCCACGCTGCGCGCCACTGGGTCGTAGTGGTCGACGAGTGTAGCCATTGAAACGGTCATGTACAAGACAGTTTTGAGTTACATTTGAGTAGAGTTTAAGCACTAAACATAAATACATAATATATGTTCTCATTTGTAGCTTTGCCGAGCAAGGATGACGTTACCGAACGCGAACCATTCGCAACACCGCTAAAATCAATGTCAGTGGATGTCAAATCCAGCTTAATTTCCATATTCCTTCCGACTCGTTAACCGCATCTTCGCTGTTTTGTGTTTATGTAGACTTTTGCCGTGGTGGCACGCTTAGCCAGTCACACTAGGTATGCTAAGTCCAGATGAACTGGCCATAGGAGAAGTCTTGCGCAAACATAAAAGAAATCGCTAAAATTAAAATTGTCATTTTAAATTTTCCTAAAAGATTGCGTGTATATACTTGTGTATGATAAATGAATCCCCGGGAACGCCAGATCTCGACCAAAGAATAATCAAATGGTATTACCTGAAAATACGTTTCGTACTAATAACTCCCGTGCAGCTCTTCAGGATGTTAGGATATACCAGTACTTGCAATTAATTGAACTAGAAACCTACTGTCATGTCATTCGATTGTGTCCCACTGTTTAGGAGTCGTACCATTATCATTGTTACATGAAGTCATTACTATGACCTGTTGTGTAATAATAAATTGTATTATGTACCTGTATTATGTACCTTGAGTCACACCCGACATGCTTAATCTGGACACACCTGGATCATATCTCAAACCTATGCTTAACCGTTATACATTTATTAGCCGCCTTCAGCTTACCTGAACCAGCCGAATGGCGTTTTATCATAATTATTACTGAACGATCGCGACTACTTTTCCCTAGGCGCCCTGTCAACTGCACCACGCGATCCACTTTCTGCTCGCTTCACGAATCCCGTATACTAGGGTAAGCTCAGCCGTCGTCAGAGTATTCGTTAGAATCGAAAAGATTAGTCGAACATACGGCTGTGGACGCTCAATTATGAAAACGCTGACCCCAGGTTTGCCCTGAACCCTTCAGTTGAACAGTGTCAATTTTGTTCGTGCATCCTGACCTTAATATCTATCGTATTTTTATATAAATATATGATCGTATTATGCATTGCATGACCGCATTGCCTTATTATTTTACCAAATGTGTGTCCGATTACCTTATCAATAAATAATAATGGAAAACCCTGTGCGTTTTGTGTTTAATGATGCCCTATGTAGCGATATGTACAGAAAAGGGTTTTAAAATCGTCGCCCCAGTCTACAATCTGCGTCCAGACTTGACGCCGAACAACGATCAGGCACTGGCCGCGAAGACCGACCGTGGACCGACGGTTGTGATTTCTTTCAGCAAACTGCCTAGACAACGACCGGCAGTTTCCCACAGTATTGTCGGTGAACCAAATGTCAAATTTACATAAACCGCCGACGTTAAACGTCTAGGGATTGTCGTATTCTAGTGCGCTACTGGCCATAAATAAGCGATTGATGACATTCCCAGAAGGAATTAGGATAGGGATTAGTGGTATGGTTTGCTTGGCCTGCGAGCAGGTGAAGGAGCCAACCTCCCTGGGGACCTAAAAGGTAGTACCTCATAGACCACGTACGCAAACAATCCGGCAGCAACAGAACACATCCTGTGAAGAAGCGAGATGATATGAGGATCTTCACCAGGTATGTGCTATAAGTAGCATATTATGTGCAGCAGCATGAGTCCAGTAAAATCAACAACCTCAACAAAGCACAGAACGTTGGTGCAGGAACAGTCAAGGGCTATATAAAATCAACCCAATAGATGGACTGGAAATACAAGCTGACCTGAAACCAATTAACCTGCGTACTGGAACTAGTGGCTATCACACAGGAAAAATCATTACGCCTACCAGAAAGCAACCCAAGACGCCACGTTGCTAAGTCAACAATACCGCCGGTGAGAAGACTATGAATTCAAGCCCCAGAAGACATGCTGAACTGCAGCTAGTGGGTGGAGCTAGTGACTCTCGGTATAGTGATGCCGAAATCCGCGGAGTCTCGATCAACAACAATCAATACATTTCCAAAGGAAAAAGGATGAATCTGCTTTCATGCTTCAGGTCCGCAGTAAAGAAGTTAGCGACCGGGACAAAGTGATAGACAGTATTCCAAAACTTACAATTCCTACACAATGTCACTGCCAACCATGGTACTCCGCATGTAATGATCCAGTCCAATAAGCGAGGCTTGGGGAAAATGAAGTATATCAGCCTGCATAATATGCTAAAAAAAGCTGAAAATATATTATACGTTATTATATACATTAATAATTATTAAAATCTCGAACCGGAGGAGGCGCCATCAGAACTAGCGTTGTACCGAAATAACATCACAGAATAACAGTATTGTCTGAGCCACCAATATGTGCGAGATGCGGACAAGCTGAAGAAATACTTCGTGATTGCATTGAAAAGACAGATTTCCGACATCGGACTAGTGTGACTCTGGGCGAACCTATCACTAAACTTATTTCTAGACCTAAGGGCTGAGCCAAGCTGGAATCCATGATAGCCGCATGCGTCATCTTGGTCACCTGCAGACGTACAAATCTAATCCACAGTGCAAAAAGTCATCCTTGGGAGCCTGTATCACGAATCACTGCGTTAATGAAGTTATGGTTTTTATTTGACGCAAAATTTGGATTTAATTGCACTTGCGTTTACATAGTGCAGTCTGTATTTAAATATTGAACAGAGATACAGAAGTTGGCACTCGTGTAGGTGAAATCCACTGCAGTAATCCACAGTGAGTGATGTATATAAGAATCTTAATGTTTAGAAGAAAGAACAGTCTAGTGGTCGTCGGAGCGGCAGCCCTCTGAACTAGCCTTAAGCGTTGTGTAAGCCTTGCATAAAATGAGAAGCTTAGAGCACGGCTTAGGGTACCGACAGCGATACAACTTGCTTTTCACTTATGGGGTTACTGCGGAGGATTTCTTTACTCAAGTGAGCAGAAGTCAATATATTATAATAATATAATCGCTTACCGGACTTCCCCTTGTATTGCGTGCATTGTCATCACCAATATTGCTATCCGCCTGTGATTTTTCAGCAACACACAAACGAGGAGATAAACTAACACTGGCAGGTTGTATTGCTCTAAAAGAACAATTTCGCCAACTCTATGGTTTGTAAAGATAGTCCTTTTGCAAAAACATAATTTTCGCAAAACTTGTGCCAATCAAAAAATGGTCATAAAAAGATGTGTTACATAGGCCAATACGGTACATGACTATTCGAGCATCGTCTAAAATTTCCGAAAGATTGCAGCTGAATCATCTCAGTTCAGATAAAGATGTAGAGATAGATTCAGCTGAACTCAAATAATAAGAAATCGGCATTATAATTTGGCATTAATAATGTGTCCTCACCGTCCTATACAAAATAGTATACTGTTTGACAAAACTCTCTGCTGTCAACAAAAGTAAGCAGTTGGTTTTCTACAAATCTGAGCTCCGAGGTAAGTTATAAACGCAAGCTAGGTTATTTTATCAACAAAAATGTTAACTGAGCATTCAGCACTTGACAAGACATTATCAAAAAACATGCACATGGGTTTGCTGTTTACTAGGTTTTATACCATACTAGTTGTCCTGATCCAAGATAAAACCTGGTCCGTTACGCTCAACACCTTATTTATTTTCCATTGTCTCTAACGTTATCTCTACAAACACATTTAATTTTGGCAATTTGGCATTAATTCTGATTACACCAAACGAATATCCAAGAAACAGAATCTACAGCGCAGAAGAATACGATCTGGGATTACTTTAAGCACTGGATTATAGTAGTTATCTCGTAGTGGACAACATGCTTATCAGGTGGCGTAAAATATTTATGAAAAATTAATTGCAATTAATTGTCCCAATTAATTGACTTGTTTTGGTTTCCCTATTATTTGACTGTTTGGACTCCAATTAATTGTAATTAATTAGACTACGTGCTTGGACGCAAAACAAAGTATGTATAAGCAAATATACGGCAAAACTATGGTGAGTTCTGACGGATGCATAGATTTTTACACGTTCTATAAAAGTTACGGCGTTGTTTCTGTTTTTGTGCATAAGTAACCTCGTAAAGCTACTTAGTCATGTTCCAATATCTCTGTTGCGTATTTAAAACGGCACAAGACATCATATCAGTAAAAAAGTGCATCAGCTAAAAATATTTCGAATCATGCTTTTATGCAGCAAAGCGCTGATATTAGGACCCATATTTTATATATGTAATTTTTCTTTCAATATTATCTGCAAGTATTACGCAGTATGAACCAGCATTACGCAAAAACACCATTTTGCACGCGTTATGGTTGCTTTTATGTTCATTTTTATGTTTTAAAATTGATGCTGAGATTTTAGTTTAAAAATCACACATACATACTATGTGTAAATAATTGCAATAATTGATTCTTAACTTTCGTCATTAAAATTAATTGATTGATCAAGAAATAATTGATTGATGAACAGCCAATTAATTTTTACAGCCCCTGGTGTCTATAATTTACTATGCATAACCACCGTTGTATGTACATACAGTTAAACTAAATTTTGATTCACATAAGAGGGACACGATTATTCTACAAGTAACTCGCAAGCGAGGGTGAAATGGAGTGAGCGTGATTTCAGCTACACAATAGTTGTTCAGTGTAAACAACTGAAAGAGGCTTTGTGTTTTATGTATAAGCCACCCTAAAACCTCTGCAACCCCTAAAGGTTTATAGTGCGGGTCTGACAGGAGTTAAGAAACACCGCCCATTTCCTTGGTGCCACAGTCATGGTACAGTTATAGAAGGGAGTAACCGGAATTCCCGTTTGCGTTGCGTCAAAATCCGGGCTCCGGCTACAGATTTCTTCCGCGATCGATGGCCCGGTCTCAAGTAAGTTGGATACTTAAATACATGGTGATTGTAATAAAAGTTTTCCATTTACTGGTAAAAATTAGCTGTATAAGTCCAGAACTACTCTCGGGGATATCTATATAGCATAAAACAAAATATTTTCTGTCATTGTTCACTTTAGTACCTTTGATTACCCCTTTAATTTCCCAATAGTTTTTAACCGTAACTACCAATCAGTTTAAAAGGCACAGAGATATAACGCTATTCAATAAAACAATAACACATTTTTTAATTCTTAGAACTTTTTAGTCTAAAATTTGTTAGCTGTGTCATTGCCCAACGGTTATTGCTTAGTATCCTGCGACAAACAACCATTGCCCATTTGTGTCTGTGAGTTAATTATTATCATAGTGCTCATAAGACCACAATATAAAGCATTTTCGAACACTTTACTTTCCTGAAAATTTTGTGAAACACTAGTAATTCGCCGGTTAGAGAAAATGGCAAGTGTGGTTAGCCCAGGATCATCGCCTAATTCGACGTTCCAAATTAAGCTTCCAAAGCACTCGCCAAACGCACACATAAGCAAATATACACCCATGGTAGTACACTAAAAGAAACAGCTACTGTAAATTTCCAATACATACTAAAGGATTCTCACCATAAATGTGGAAAAGGTGGGGCCACTTTGCCAAGTGGGGGCACGGGGAAGTGTCGAAAAATGCCACATAGTTGCTATCGCAGAAACAAAATTACTAATTGTGACCTTTTCACTTAAATCTACTGTGTGCGTGATAGTGTTCACGCATTTTTGTCCCGATTTTACAACATAAAGAAGCTATCCCCATGTGCTGACAAATTTTCAGTAGTGCAGGTTCGTATATTTAGGGTAGCATACAGCAGGATTTTCCCTATAATCATGTAAATATTGTTTTACGTAACATTATATTAACAAAATAAAGCTTCGAATTTAATGCTTTCCTTGTATTGGATTCTTCTCCCATAGAAATCTGTAACCCAGTATAGCCCTCAACGTGCAATTAGAAAATCTCAAAACTGCGAAATTTTGTTATCAAATTTAGCAAGTATATAAGCACTTCAGAGAGAACCCACTGCGCATTGAAAACAGTGAAACCGATGTGTTTAATTGGTTAAATAACCCAATATGCTCATCGACTACCCGAACAAACCAGAAGCTCATTAATACCTTCGTTTATTTTACCTTACTGATAAGACCAGGTTCCGGTTCCGGTTAAAAATATCAGTCGCTAAGGCGCTGATGTTGGATTATAAATGGCCGTTGTATTAATCGTATAGGAATTACTAGACCATTCTTGATGCCCTGCACGACGAAATATATAATCAAACAACGGAAAACAGACTATAGTCTGTAAACCGGGTACATCAAGCCAAAACGAATTGAAAACTTCTTAAATGGCATGATATACAATTTCCGAAAAATTCACTAGCAGTTCGCGAAATGCAATTGAACAACTGTTAATTTTTCACAAAGGATTCGAGAAAAATTTATTTTATTTCTCACCGTAACTGTATTCGTCTTGGACTATCATAGCAAGGGTACAAGAAAACATAAATGGGCCATTCTTAATGCCCTGCACGCAATGCATAACCATAAATAATTAAGAATAGACTATATTCTGAAAATCGGCTCGCAGCTAAACCCATTTAAAACCTAGAAAAATGCATGAAATGTTCGTGCTAGAGTCTAAATAACCAAAAGATGGAGCGTGTTGAAAAACCTATGCATATATACCATGATTACTGCCTTGCACTTAAATTATATATATAACCCAAACACAAACCAAGACGGACTATATTTTGGAAATCGGGTTCATCGACCCAAATCCCACAGTTGAAATCCATTTAAAATATGTGATATATCTGCGTGTTCGTTTTGGACTCAAAATATCATTCGTATTCAGCGGACATATGCACCGATATGCAGAAAGCTCTATCGCTGCCCTGGATGCAACAAACAAATGAAAACAATCTACATTTTGAAAATAAGGTTTGTCGACCGTCAAACCATGAAACCAACAACAGGTATAATAAACTCAAGTGAGAGAGTAGATATCAAAAAAATCACATTCAGCGCGCTTGATGACCTAATGGGCTCTCGTTTTAAGGTAAAAACACGCAACACGCAGAAATTTATGGGAACTGATCAAAGGGACGACAAATCATATTTCTCGGGCACACAGCTGCCCAGAGCGTGTTGCCTCTAAATAGTGATGGTCAGTGCTGATTCCGGAAACGGTTTCCGTTCCGTTGTTCGATGCGAAGCCTATGTCGCGGTATATAGGCTGCGAAACACAGGTATAGTGGGCTACGGAAAAGAACCCTTAAACACCTGTTTTAACCATTTTGTCCGAGAAGACTAGCTCGGAGCTCTTAGCGTTCAACTAAATATCACATTGTCGCCAGTTTTGCCATCGAACAAAGAATAGCCGAAACTCATCAATCTGAAGATCAGGGAATTAGTGATTCCGACAGAAAAAATTCCACGATCTTAGCACCTAGCGCTCTCACTGGAAACTATGCCCAATCATTGTCAAATATGCAATACACATCTAAACAAATAATATACATACATGATATGATTTACACAGGAAGTTTAGACATGTTGCAGATCAGATGTCAGTCGATCAGCTGGCTCCAAAATCCCAAATGTGGTCTCCGGTTTCCGATATGAATCACGAAACACAGCCACCACACTCATGAATAGATTTGACAAAGAACCCTTTACAAACTAGTTTTCGGACATTTTGACCCTGAAGATGTTGTCGAAGCGGTTACATTTAATTGTCATCAGTTTTGCTATTGAACAAAAAATTTATCGAAATCTTCCCACCCGAAGATGAATTATCAATTATTAAACGAAGGACAAAAATAGAAACATTCCCGAGATTTTGCATTGGCGCCCTCAGTAGAAACTCGGCTCGCTAAGTTTCTATAATATCGCTCTCTTAGTTTGAATAATTAATATAAAAAATATATCACCATTGTCTTCAGAGTCGCTGTAGACCATATGAATTAGAACAAAAAATATTATTTGCCTGCTTCGTTTACCTACACAAGCACAGTCGAAAAACTCCTTCATGTAAAAAACAATATTATAACAAATAAAATAAATCAGGTCTGTATATCAATGCCTAATAGTAACTAGTCTGCAATGGAACGTAACGCTTATCAAATATAACTACTAACTTGTCTTATCATGGCCATGGTAGTGAATTTTGACTGTTATGTAAAGAGACGTACGCAAGTACAGCCACGCTCAGAAATAAAAGGAAATTGTTCGCGAAAGATTCGCGAAAAATTTGCATTTATCTCTTAGCTTGGTTGTACATTGAGATTTAGCAGAGAGATGTACACAAGTACACGGGGCATCAAATTATAAAATGAGCCGCCGAATATCAGCCATGTTACATTAATAAGTGGGAAGATATACGGATATATTTTGCATTTAGCAACTCCCAACACGCATGTGCATAGAGGATAAATTGATTTACAATATACTCAGCTCGTAAGGCTGCGAAAATACTGCCGTTTTCGTTTTTTGGTTCCTCGACCCAGTAAAAACCCGTTTTAACTCAGACCTGTGGCGTAAATAATAAAAATAGCAGAACACCATATGCTCGTATACAGAGAACTGCTCTATAAAATGTACCAATAACACACATATAACTCGAGCGGCTGCAAAGATATGACCGTTATCGTGCATTTCGGGTCTCACGAGCCCAGTCACAAACCCGGTTTGATCCAATCCTACAGCGCAAATAATGAGAATATCAGCACAACAATGTAGATATATATAAATGACTAACTGCTTTACAAAATGAGACCATAAACAGCCATATAGCTCGAGCGGTTACTGAGATGTCGTTTTCGTGTTTTTTGGGTACATGGGCCATTTAAGCACTAATTTCATCCAACCCTGTAGCAAAACAAGAGCCGCGTACCATGCGCAAATATAGAGAGGGTGAATTGCTCTAAAAATAAGGCTATTAACAAAAATGTGGTTCCAGTGATTACGGAGATATTGCTTTTTCGTGTGGTTTGGTTCTCATGGGCAAATTTAAAAACCCATTTTGACGCAATCCTACAACGTACAATGACAATAGCAGCACACCACTGACTTCTCCATTCGCTTAAAATTTCGCCAGAGGGTATGAACTTTGGTTCGGAAGCGGAGTTGCCAAATTTTGCCAGGTGGGCTAAACAGGGAAAGGGGGAGTGGGGCCGGCTTGAACTTGTGGGCGAACCGGTGTGTCGAAATTTAAAAAATTTGAAAAATCAATACTTTTCAGCGAAAAACGCTAAAATTGTTAATAAATAGCAGAAACGGTACAAAAATGTCTTTACTGAAGTTAAAAGCAACTTTCCAACCAATTTTCTGCTGAAATTCCAAAATTTTAAAATCGGGAAGAGTACAGATGTTTGTAAAAAAATATTTGTTAATTTTTTATGTTCTTGGAACCTTTTTATCGAAGAAAACCAAAAATTTTGTCTGGGGAACCAAAATTTTGCAGAGAGCCCCAACTGAAAAACTGTTTTCACCCAGATCATGCATCTTAAAAGAGCTATGTATCAAAGCATGATATACAGCCTTATAGAGTTAGTCGTTTTGCTCCGAACAAATTCACTGGCTAAGATGTCTGCAAGGGCTGTCGAAATACAATCTATAACGTGTTTTGTCGGATCCTATTTTGTCTCGATCCGATCCCACTTTTACAGCCTGAAGGAGTTGAATTCGTTTTCGGGAGCATAAATGGATATTTTAAGCTTTCGATTGAATTAGTTACTGCGAAAGTCAATCCGGCCAGCCGAAGTCAAGCTATGCTTGTCACCCCAAAAAACTCAGAAACCGACATCGTCACAATTTACCTCTCTGGCCAGTCAGAATTCTCCATACGCTCGTTCCACTCACTACACTTAAAATTCAATAATAGCTTGGTATGCCAGCCAGATATACATTATCTGCAAAAAAATGTTTCCTAAAATCCTTGAAACAGCAGGCGACTACGTTAACTTGCAGCAGTCAATGCAAAACGTGTAAATATATAGAAACTGCCATCAAAGCAGCTAAGAATTATTGTAATTCATTACTTGGCTTTTTCAAGGTCAGTAACGAAACTCGGCTTTCCTCGGTGGCGCGGCTTCTTTGCAACTGGTTGCTTCACTGACTGATCCTGCAAGGAATCTTTGGACTTAGGCTTCGTACGGACCCGAGCGCTTCGCCGTAAACCGACTGTATTCTGCTGCTCTTGGCAGTCGTTCGTACTACAAATGGCAGCAGCATCATCTCCTTCCACCATTTCCATTGTAGGACCTGATAAAGGTTCATCTGCAATGATTACATTCGTTGTCAATGTGTACATAGTTGAGGTTCTTACGGAAAAATAACAGTTTTCTATGTTTATATAAGCTACATAAACTTACTAAAAATGGTATTATGATGCTCTGCTACACTCCCTGTCGATTCATATCTCGGTGTCTATATTAGCGGTTTATGTTTATTAGTTGACAATGACAATAAGCGAGCGAAGCCAGCTTCCAGTTAGTGCGTTAGGGAGAAAGATCGTGAATTTTTCCTATCACAAGCACTCGTACTTCAGATTGATGGATTTTGACAATTTTTGTTCGATAGCAAAAGTGACAACAATGTGTGCTTTAGTTGAACGCTTCGACAAAATTTTCTCGAACAAAATGGCCAAAAACAGGGTCTTAGGAGTTATTTACCATTAGTCGGCCATACCTTTGCAGCCCATATATCGCGATGCAGTCTTCGCATCGAAAACGGTGACCGCGCTCCGGAATATAATTGTATTGCCATTGATTTGACTGTATCCTTGATAATACGTATTATTCATACACCATTGTTCATATGTAGTTCATCTCATATTACCGTATATAATGGTATTGCCAGTGATTTGATTGTACCCTTGATGTTACTCATGCCCCATTCTGCCGATCGTTGTTATTAATACTTATGCAGGCCATGCGAAATTTGCATGACCTTGGTCATTTTTGTATGAGTTGTTAACTTGTTGTTGATCGATCGCGTTGGGTACCTTGCAGTATCGTACCGGACCCGATCCGCTATATTTGATGCATCTAGTGTGTATATATATATACTGTTAATAAGCCTGCTGACTTTGAGTTTGTATCGTTGCTTTCGTATATTCTGTGCTTATTCTATGCATGATCGACCGAGCTTGGTGAGGTACTCAGGCGGTACCTTAACATTCCAAACCTTTCCTTGACCCATCGAATTGATAGAGCGGTATGACTCCCGAGTTAACCAAATTTGTAGTAAATTGGCGTGACCCTGCGCGATAGGATTAAGCAAAATTCAGCTAATTTAGGTAGAAAACGTTGGTCTTGATGGGGAACTTGTCCCAACCGTCGTCAAAAAATTGGTGGGTGTTCGCCGCAAAGCGAACAGCAAATAGACAGAAATCTGAGAAATTTTAGTACAGAACCTAAAATATCAATTTCCCCAGTGTTCAATATTACTGTTGACACTAGCAGGGAATAACCGGAACCGGGACCAGCAACCGGACCGGGATCAGCAACCGCAACCCTCCATTTAACCCGGATCCGGAACCTGGTCTCCGAAATTTATATATACTAAAACAGATGATGGAAGAAATGAAGGTATAGTGGATTTAAAATTCATTAAAAATAACTTTTACATTAAACTTAATGTATTGCGATGGTATTATTGCCTTTCTGAAACTTTAAAGAGACTCAGGAAGCTAATAATGTTTATTTATTGATCAAATATGTCGATTTTTGGACACCCAGAGCAAAAAATGCCTTCCACTATACACCATTGCGTATACTGCGTCAAATCGAATGTGCTTACAAAGCTTGGAGAGTAGAATACACACTTTCGCTCTGTCTCCAGTCGACTCCCTTTACTACACATACGTTTGTTGCATGTTCTTCTGTAGGAAACTTAAAATTATTGGTTTATATGATTCTAAGAGAAAATAATAGATAGAAGGTAATTTTCTGATCAGTGGTCAGAGACAGTGTTTAGGCTAGCGTTGGACAAACACTGCCCGTCAGTTAGATCATAATGATGATAACTTTCTAATCAGAATGCTATAAATGAGACACGCTGTGATGCTGCTCGCACAGTTTCAATAAATACAGTTCATTGCCAAGAAAGTTTCTAGCTGCGTTGCAGATGTTAGTTTACTTCAATTTAGACTGATTTACCAAGTTTACAAGCGCACTGGCGGGTGCTTGACGCAATTTATGTTAGCCAAGCATACCCTAAGTACTTCTGCGCAACCATGATCTGTTACCGAGTTGGACCGGTTTAATTCAAACGTATCCCACAGACTTCTGGATGTGTAAAATAGCTGCTGCAAGCATCGACCTGGCTTTGATTTAACAAACTCCTGCAGGTTATTATGAAAAATTCCTGCTCAAATTATGTGTCCTACTTACGTTTTACGCGGCAAATTGGTTGTTAATCTTTTCTTTTGCTTGATTGTATTGGAGCTTGATCATTGTATAATATATATTACATATGTTTGGATTACAGGATAAAACAAAAACGTGGAAAATTTCAAACAAAATTTTTAAACCCGCATTCCGGTTGCGGTATGGTTTTTGCCCTTTGCCGGAACCGCAACCGGAACACGATTTTCGCCGGAACCGGAATTCCGGTTACTCCCTGGACACTAGATAACTTTAAGGAATAAAATGAGTTTTAAAGTGACGATTCCGAATTTTCGGAATTAAGTTTCTTTGCGGTTCCGGCCTATAACTCCGGAACCGTTGAGAAATCAATGGTAGCGGCGAACTTTTCTGGTACAGAATTTCTCGGTCTTTCCAATAAGACCGGTCGCGTTCAAATCCGATCCACAAACCTATTAAGGATTAACTGGGAGTACCCTCGGAAATTGGATATATATGTTTAATTTTAATTACTTATTTTAATAATTATTTTACATTTGAGCATATAAATATTATTCGTCTGACCCGATGCTTCCGTTTAAACCCGAGATGAGCCCGCTGTGCCCGCCTTAGGGGAAGTGCCCCGTGATAATTGAGGGGAATTTCCCGCTGTGCATGTTACCCATCGTTGTATTCCCTCCCTGAATCCGAAACAAAAATATATCTCTCACCCCATAAAAAGCCACTCGAACCCGCGCAAGCCCCTAAAACCTTCAATTATCTTACCATAAAGTTGGATGGGCACGCCCAAGAGCCCGATTCCCCCTTTTGTCTGAAAATTGCCGTTTGGTATCAAAATGCTACGCTGGGAGAGCCGAGGGCCGTTCTGAGCCCCGTAGGTATTTGATGGACTGGGACCCCATTTTTGTTTCCTCGTTACCCCTTTTTGTTTACTTTTTGACACCTTGCCTACACAGACGTCGGGCCCAAATCTATAACTATATATGTCTATAAGATTAATAAACACACATATATTTAATATAAAATATATTTATTATTTATATATATTTATAAAGCAAATAAAATTAGTTAATATTTATTCTATATAAAATAAGTATATTACATTTATATTTTATTTATTATATTATATTTATATAAGTATTAGCCACCAGTTAACGGTAGCCTTCCCAAATCAAAATTTTATTCGTTAGTTTCAAAAAAGACCGGAACTTCGGTCTGAATTTGTCTCCGGTTGGTCGGATACTGAAAAAGTAATCGGTGTCAAACGTACCGACCAGAAAACCAAGTTCAGTTATAATTCGGCAGCGAACAGACCGGTCGATTTTACTATGATCTCGCGTCGCCAGCTAGTGAGTGTTTATCGTTCATATTCAGCACTTGCCTCCGTCGCCCGACGGTCTTGACGGCCTGGCCTCCAGCGAAGTTATAGAAAAGTTTCAATAGTCAAACCGAAATCATTCTGAAACTCCCTCGATCACCAGTTACGGTAAAACATATAGCGACACTCGCGAAAAGAATATTTCACATGATTCCTGTGCAGAGTTAGGAGAGGAGATATAATTTAGAAATTGATCAGACCAGGTGAAATAAAAAACTTTTTGACTTTCGGACAAAGCGTAGAATCCTTAGCGACTCTTCCGATTTAGAAGAGTATGATTAGGCAATATAGGATTTTACATACTTTCCATACTATATTCATGCATTTACAAACTAGTACCCCGAACTTTGATTGCTAGGAACTCGAGATAGATGAGTCTATATTCCCTCCAGGAATTTTGCTGAAATTTTGTTAAGTTATAATTGGGCAGGGACATGCTTTTGAATAAGGCTAGGGAATTAAGGAATATTCAATCGGGTCCGTGAACCGTTGACTTGAAAGTGGGACACTCAACTCTGAGCGAAAATTTAAAATCAATTAAAATTTCCTCAAGGAATTTTGTTGAGAATTTAGCTGAGTCTAAGTACGGACTTATATTGTCAAATACTATTATAAAATTCACTTATATATCATAAGATCCATGATCCGGATGACTCGAAAGTGGAACGCCCCCTCTGTGAGAAAAAAATTTGAAGTATTTCAAAATTCCCTCCAGGAATTTCCATTTGATTTGTTGAATTGTGCACACATGTTTGATGTTTGAAATGAGACCTTAATGTTGAAAATACTCAATCGGGTTCGTCTGCACGGCGACCCAAAAGAGGCTCGTCCCACAAAGCCGTGGCTCGTTCAACGATTACAACAAATTTAAGCACGAGCAGGGCAAAAGCCATTCAGGTTTTTACACGAATTTACGCATTAATTGTAAGCTGGATGGGTTTTAGTTTCACAACCTATTTTAGATTCAGCTTTACATTTGCAGTTCTGAATCTCTCTCTCTTTCTTCTGTATAGGTAGGTGTCATCAAAGCAGTACAACGGTATCGATGTCTCGAAGTTCCGATGCCAGGCTGCTGCGATAGTACTATCAACTTTACCAGAGTTGATATTTCTCGTTGAGAGCAGCAACATACAAAATTTAGCAACGTCGCGAGAAACTCCAACTGATCGAGTTTTGAAAGGACCGGTGACCTGGCCCTAAAAACTGAAATTACATGTCAATCTCAGCCTCTGTGCAATTTTTACAGATAAAGGCTGGGACATTTTTTAGTAATTCGAGATTTAATGTTAGCCCACCGTTTTGACAGAATTGTGTAAGAACATCGGTCCCTACCGAGGGCTCCAAAGATTTAGGTAGTGAATTTGGTTGAATTTTGTAAGGAAACTTCTAGACGATTGCACCGATCGTTGGATCTAGTGGAATAAATCCACCGCACCAGTTTGAAACTGAGACAATTGAAAAAATTTATAGGTATTGAGACATTTACGGCGCGTTCTTGACAGCTCCGGCACGAAAATTTACTTAAGTCAGGACACACATCCAAGGCCTAAGAGCCATCAATACCTGAAAACCCACACGTAAAAGTTACTTCTAGCGAGTTGCACAAAGTTTTAACCGTTGCCCACATGCCATGGAATTGATCATGCTTTTGTATGACGTAGATATACAATATATAGCGCGAATTGAAAGAGAGAACCTCCTTGAAATGCCGCGTTGGGAAGCCCCTGCACAGGTGGTTCGTTGTCTTAGAAGGTAACCAATCTACACTAGTGCCATCATTTCGCAACGATGATGAGTGTTCCAATAAACTTACAAAATGATTCTCTGTTGAGAAATAAAGTTAGGACATATAAACCGCTGAGAATTAATTAAGTAATTGTTATAACTCGGCTGAGCTCGTAGAAATCGTGGATAGCCCCAAACTGGTTCATGCCTCCGCAGTGGTCTGCTCGCGAGATCAACCGTAGTTAGCCTCGTTGTCGAATGAGGACTAGTTAAGTAGCTTACGATCCGTATATAGCGTTTCCGCACTGGGCCGCCAATTATTGCGGTAGTGCGAAGATCCTTCTTTGCGAAGTTGAATATAAAATTCGTATATAGTACGCTCGTGAACAGTAGGCCCGAAGCAATCCACGAGTTTCACCAGAAAATCTCCACAGTCTTAATCAGTAGGATAAAACGAACATTTCATTGAAATCTGTACTTTTCGGAAACTCTTGTAAGTTGTGAAAACGTTAGTCCCAATCTTCTTCTACCGGGACCGGGTATTCGAGTCGATAATTAGGACGTTCGCCCTGTGCATCCATAGTTCGCAGTGGTTCACAAGTATAACCATCAAATATCTCTGTGTATGATAAAATCCATCCCCGGGAGCACCAAAATCACGACCCTAGTGTAGCGAAACTTCGTTACCCGGGAAATGTATTGAATCTAGGTATGTATCTGTATATATATAACTGTATCTGTATCTCTTTATACGTTGTTGCCATATAAAAGTATTGTTTTTATTATCATTATTGATTTGTGACCTATATCCTGTACCCTTACTGTATCTTATGCCGTATTGTAAAACCGTATCGTGTACCGTTACCAAGTGATTCAAACTATAGTAAGATGAGCAAACTCAATCTTGCGTTAGCTCCCCGTTTTCCGTATTGCGTACTTTTGATACCGAGTATCCGCTGACTTTAGCAGCCCTTCGCTTATCCCAACCAACTAAATAGCCTTCTGTACCAACCATCGAGCGAGCAGGTCTCTCTTTGGCGCCTCCCGACAACTGGCCGTCGCCCAATCCGTGCTAGATGATGCCCCTGTCCTGTATATTGAAGGATAAGCGCAGCCGTCGTCAAAAGATTTGATAACGATCAACAAAGAAATTTGATCTGAATTGAACTCCCACAGCTCTGAGCGTTTGATAAAGAGAACGAAGTCCCTGATCTTGATATCCGAACCCAAACCATAGTTATACCATGCGCAGACATACAACATAGATAAACCACTATAAAGTTACCTTGTTCGTTGCCATATTCCGTTTTATTGTAACCTGACACTACACCTGTACCACCCATATATCTAGATGTTTGCATCGATGTTGTATTTGTGCGATTATCTTACCAATAAATAGTGATCACAAAATTCTAGTTTGTCATCGTGTTTTGATGCCCTCGGTAGCGATACGTGCTGAAGGGGTGGGGTTTGAAATCGTTGCCCCAGATCAACTACCAGTGCTCAGACCTGACGCTAACGAGGTCGCATGCTTTAGCGTCGCTCGCTAATTCTACTAACGCATCGGTACGACTCGGCCGAAGCGTGAATCCGTTCTCACTCCACGCCGCCTCGCGAATAGCAGACTAGGAGTCAAGGTTGAACTAACCAGTTACAATACGACGTAAAATGTCTAGGCATTGTAGAACCCTACTGGGAGCTACTAGCCAAAATAAATTGAACTCACCGATCATTGCCTTGACAATTCCTGGTGGAACGATGATCGGGAATAGTGATGTGGTCTCTTTGGCCTGTGAGCAGATGACGCAGCCAACCTCCCTGGGGACATAAAAAGAAGTACCACCTAGACTACGCGTGCAACCTGTTCGGCAGGATCAGAACACATCCTGTGAAGCGCTCCTGCGGCCTGCTAAGTTTTTCTCTAGGGCCGACCGAGAAAATTAAGTCCAGTAAGTCCGCCCTTGAGGTTACGATAGCCGTAGTCGTGTGGGCATTGCGATGGAAGTGCACAGTGCAGTAGCGTTACGTAAATCTAATACAAATGGGGGCTACGCCGTGAAAAGTTCAGTACCACCATACGCCATCAGAAGTTCGTTCCACCCTTACGCCGTGAAAAGTTTCGTTCCACCCTTACGCCGTGAAAAGTTTCGTTCCACCCCTACGCCGCGAGAAGTTTCGTTCCTCCCTACGCCGTGAGAACTTTCGTTCCACCCCTACGCCACGAGAAGTTTCGTTCCACCCCTACGCCCGTGATACAAATTCTCATGTCTTCGGCTTACTTATTTGGAGGAGCGCGACCTCTCGCATAATTGGGTTATTGGTTTCTCCCGGAACATTTATTGCCTAATTGACCGCTGGTATTCTCCGGAGCTATTATTATTATTTGGTTATTGGTTCCGCCACAGTACTATTACTATTCATTTGGTTCTTTGACTCGTCAGGAACTGTTATTATATCCCATTCGGGTATTGGTCTTGTGCTGAACTATTAAATTTAATCATGCGTGTTATTCACGGTGGTTTGGAAATTGTCGAGTAGTTGAACATTAGGAAATAACTGTGGAACGCCCGAACGACGCTAATCCGTCAAATCGTCTGAACGAAGGACGTTGATGAAGATCGCCGTCTGCAGCAAATCGAAACAAGAAAGACGATGCCAAAGCAGCTGTGAACCGTGCCGTGTACCAAACTCGAAGACAAGAAAAGAACAGCGTGGACTAGAAGAACGCTGGCTCGTCGGACTTGGACACTGTAAACACTCATTTGTTACTGTTGTTAATATAGTTTTATTTTACTTTAGATTCTTTGTTTGGGTCTGCTGTTCGAAGTAAGCGAATACGTTTTTCGGATAGTAACAAGACATTAAAGCTCTTAGGGCTGGGTATTGAGACTAATAACTACGCCGAAATGTTAAGGAACAGTCGATTTTCGAATCTTAGCAAAAGTTCCCTAGATGGCAACTCGACAGAGCAACACTGGCTGATTTCGATGATTATGCAAAACCCGATAACAATATTTTTGGAAGCTCTATTCCTGGCAATGTACCGTCACCAATGGGAGCTGATGATCCGCCCCTTACCGAAGGAGCTCGAGAAGGCTTACCGAATGCCCCTGATCCGGCTAATGATTCCTTAGGTGCCTTGCTTCATCATTCAGTCCGAAACGCCTCAGCAACGACACTAATTCCCCTACGTGACATGCTGACTTTCGAAGGAAAACCTGCTAAACAATATTTTGAGGACTGGATCCGGATGTTTAACCGATTGTGCAGTGTCAACAACTGGAGTGATGGACGAAATTTTACGTCCATACCTACACTAGAGGACCTGCACGAGAAGCCAATGCAGGCTTGACCCCAACCCAACAGGCATGCGGAATGATTGGACACAGCTTCAATCAGTATTAGAAGATCGCCGCCGCGAAAGTAACATCAATAATGATACGATAAACAGATTACTCGACGTAATCAATCGCAGATCAGAAAACCCGCATCAATTGAACGCTTTCGCGCAACGATACGTCGCAAGCTAATCCTCAAAGCCACCGAGTCAGCAGACGCAGCCGATAACTTGTTTTCGCTGTGGCCTACTTGTTCACCACGCCCTCGAATGCGTAATTCCCGCACGCCCAACGCAGGAACAGCAGGCGCTGTAGTGCGAAGTCAGCAGCCTGTCGATGTATGTTTCCATCTCTGTACAGCGTGGAGCTCAACCTAGGTTCGAATGAGCCCTAACGCAATAACTAATCGCATGAATGGCCAGCAGAATCGAGCTTTTTCAGAACCCAACGATAATGGACGAATCTATTCCAATGCCCCATGAACGAACCTATGAGCGCATTTAGCAACCGATTGCCGCCTAATAACGCATTCCAGCGCACACGCAATAACCGCATGCCAGTTGAAAATGCATATCCCGCCAACAGACCGCAATTTCAGAACAATTATAACCAGTTGAGGCACAGACCTAACGATATTAATGTAGCTATGCAACAACGCCGTAGCCAAGGTAATTCTAGCGCAACCTGTCACAACAGAGCTATAGACCCTAGTCCGCGACAACCCACAGATGACATGTTTTGAGCCGAGAATTAGGAAAGATTCAGAATAAGTTAGGGTTTGGTTTATATAAACATGTGAACGCAATTGCTGTAACGAACAGCACGATAGTGATGGCTATATGACCGATACTTACGACATTTATACTGTGAACGAATAGAAAAATTTTCAGTCCATAGTGCGATTCAATATATTTACAGATTAATACAGTTTTATTTAACACATCGTATATATACTATATTTCCATATATTAAATAAAGATATAATTTGTTTTAAATTTTATATATTAAATGTATTTAGTTATAAATTATGTATATAATTTTAACTACCAAGAGTTAATGTTAGGTAATATTTATGTCGTTAAATTAAGAATACTGTAGTTCAGTTTTTAAAGATATAATTTGTTTTAAATTTTATATATTAAATGTATTTAGTTATAAATTATGTATATAATTTTAACTACCAAGAGTTAATGTTAGGTAATATTTATGTCGTTAAATTAAGAATACTGTAGTTCAGTTTGGCAACGAACTAAAGTCCGAAACCGGTCACAAAGCGAAACAGCTTGGAGGCTTCCATTTCGCCTGCGTATGTGAATAAATTCCATTTTCTTGCAACCACCTACAAGTATTGAATCGTACGGTCCGCACATTAGCCGAGTGATGTCCATAGCTTGTGCGGTGTCTGCTACTTTAGGCCACTCCCAGTGGCCTTGTTTGTCGAAAACTCGCTTGAGAAATTTCAAGTCAACGCATCTACATCGGAGCCGTCATCCGTAGACCACACTCGTTCAATTCTACTCCAGTAGTATCCGATTCCAATATAGGCGACCGCATAAAACTTGCCGATGGAGTCGTCGTTCACACAGCTCTGTAGTTGTTGCATTTCATCCCTGACGTCAGTGTTGTTTGACGAGTCACTGTTACTGAGTCACGATGCAAGGCTACCCTCGTTTTCAAGTACAGGAACTCACATCAGTTTTCAACGGTAGCCTGAGGGCGGATCCACGTTACATTTCTGTGGTACCACGATCTGTTCAATCTCGCGCTGTGGTTTTGCAACGATTTCGGTAGCAACGTTACGACCAACCAGGCCTGGCAGCCGTGATGGTGTGAAAATCGTACTGCTTGTGCTCGCAGTAGCATGTTTCTTATCAACGAGCAAAGGGACAACCTCTTTTTGCACCACAGGAGTTTCTGGTGCTTCAGGAATTGCTTCGTTTAGCAGTTCTGTTATCGTGTATTTACTCCGGTTTGGGCAACCGTTTTGGAGCATTGGTCGGCCGTTCGCAACCCAGTAATTATTCAGCTCAATCTCGTCAAATAGCGACATATCATACTTGGTTTCGTAAAAACGATAAACTCCAACAGCTGCGAATGGTTTCTTGACATTAGCTACGCTGAGGCCCTCTCGCCATACTTCGCTGACCATGTTTGCAAATGCAGCTTTTCTTATGTTCAAACCACGCGATGCCGTTTGATCTTCATGGATTCGCTATCGTAACGTTGCTTCAAAGGAGCAAAACAGCCGTAATCTAGTGGTTGTGTCTTGCTGGTTGTATGGGCTGGCAACTTTACATGAACAACGTTGTACTCCCTTGCCATCTGACAAGTACGAACACTAATGTGAGATAGATGCCCATCGAATAATAGCATCAGAGGTCGCTCCTTTTTTGCACACACAAAAAATTGATGTTCAAAGTGAGCTTCGAACAATTCAGTTACCATCCATCTGGATTCAGATCTGATGTAAAAAGTATTGGGACAGGCTGTCGGATCACCTTTCCATAAAACGTACTCCTGAGTGGACAATACGGTGGTCAAGACAGGAACCATCAGCGCGAACTGTTGCTAATATTGTTGCGTTTGTTCGACTAAGTACATCCGTTACGGTGGAAACTTGTTAGCCTCTAACTCCCAAAACCTTAACCTTTTTAGCATCGTAAGTGTAACAAGTTTCATCGCAGTTGTAAATTTGAGCGGTTTTATTAGTTAGACCGCACTTTTACATTGTTCTTTGCAACAATACGTAGTATTCCAAGATTATGAATGGATCATGTGTTGCACGATGGCACGATTTGGTGTACGGGTCAACATTTATCCACTGCTGAATAATCTCAGGGATGTCTTTTCACGATATCGGAATATACCGAGTTCTCCCATTTCAGCAATAAGCGCACCGACCTCTGCTTCATTTTTCACTAATGGCTTACGACCGGAGGTTCCCGGAGATTCACATTTTTCACGTAAAGCTCGGTGCTTGTACAGCGTGGTGGTAGAAACATTATATTTCTTAGCCAATAGTGTAATTTTGCCACCACTAGCTAGTTCGACCAAAGCCGCATCCAACTCCTTCTGTCGATACCTCGGACAGGTCTTATTTCGGGTTCTTGGCATTCTGTTAATTTGAAGTTATTAATATATTGTAGCGTATAGCACAATTTAAAATCCAGTACTCTGAAATAAAGAATGGTGAAAGCGATTATATATATTATATTCATGTGTAAAAATATATTGCGGGGAAAATGTACCCAAAAAATATTTTTTCTTTCACCCAAAATGGGAATTTTTTAGGGGAAAAGAAGAAATGTTACTGCAGGGTAATGACATAAATTAACTGCTGAAAATTTTTGTATGCGCGTACACTATGATCGATCCTAGTAGGGTAGCATAGGCGGTAAGCGTTAAGCTTAGATAAACCGTAAGATTTCAGCAGGCTTGATGAATAAGGTACCTTCTTTCAGGTTTTTAAACGCGAATGAATGTTTGTATGCAACACGACTGCAGTAGGTTGAATCATTGTGCTGTTTATGTATAATATAAATAATATCTTATTTATATTATACATAAACAGCACAATGATTCAACCCACGTTATGAGGGCCTTGTTACTACTCAACAGAGCTGATGTTGTTGATATATTTTATTTCCCCCAAAAGTATATTTTTCTTTAGCCCATCGCACTATATAATTCATCTGTACATACAACCATCCGATACCCCCGTTTTCAGCTGATGTACGGATACCCCCAGAGCCCTAGGAGATATTACCTCACCGGCGACTGGGAACGGTACTCCGGAACTCAATCCTATCGTACCAATGTCCAAAGTTGGTTTGCCACAATTAGAGACAATGTATACCGATTAGTACACCCGAAAGACTAAAATTCCCCTTTACCAAGTTGGAAACGTATATATACCACACAATCCCTTGTTAGTCACTAAAGCTTGAACAAAGACCAATTACCAAATTGTAATGGTCATGCCTCCGTGCCTATGAATACGCCTTACCGCACCAAGTCATGCAAAAAGGCATCTTGTACATTTTAACCGTACTAAACCCGGCTACCGATCACTTCGTACCTTCCCAGGTACTGAAGACCCACTACAGAACATACCTGATGAACAACTACAATCCCCACTGATTGACCCCACTGAAACTATAAACGTCGATCGTCTATTTATCAACGAAATCCAAGCCGCTGATCCCGAATCTGCAGCCTAAATGCGACAAACCTCTGCTCCTGAACCATCCCAGGAACATGTGGATGACACTGAACCCGCACCAAATTTAACCCAACCCCAAACTGATATTCACTTGCCGCCATGAATACGAATATACCTAACCGACTACCAATTGTTGACCCTAACCGTTCACCCTAACATGAGTGGCCTGTAGTTTCGCAAGAAATAATTGCACAAGATGCGTCGAGTGAGCCGTTACTTAGGACCACCACTACTCCAATCTAATTGCGATTACAGCACAATGCTGCCTACCACCCCTGTACCTGGTGCACCCGCACCAGCATTATCTCAGTATACGTACCGTGAAAAACATATACAGCATTAGCCTTTTCCAGGAATAGCTGTAGGTAAACCAATTCTCCGATATCGTGCACCGTCCCCTAATGGTTCTCCATACCAGAAGTATTCTCGTGGCACTCCTGTGGATTCTGACAGCAATACACCCCAAAACCTATCTCGTTCGTTTAGTGGACTTCGGTCATCGGAGGATTTATCCCGGTGTGACCTGCACCACCTTCGCCATTATTTAGAGATGATCACAATGGACCTTATTACATTCGATCCCTCATTACGAAACTCGAGCCATGAAAAATGCCATCTTGGCAATCCAAGGAAGATTCCCCTATTACACAAGCGGTTTTCATAGGAAGACACACTGGAGAAAGGATAGGCAGAAAAACCATACGAGAGTTCCCAGCTGAGGAAAAAGAATGAAAAAGTAAGGCACTACAAGGAACTGAAATGAGCTCAAATTGCAACTGAATTTTAAGAACACTTGACTGGAACCACCTCACCCGTACCAATCACAACACACCCCATATATGAAGGTTTATCCACTTTTACAGGAAACAATCACTAAAGTCTGTCGTGGCCGACCTCTGAAGCATTCCGTTGTAACTGAAGACTTTCCGGAGAATTGGAACCGGAAATCAACATAATTAGACAGGGAATTGCCCGAGTATTCAGCGATGACGAACCTACCCCAATGACTTCACCGCAAAGCATTTGTACGCGCAGGTAATACTCTGTACCGCAACGTGGTACCCACGGGAGCCCGCACGATTGTACTAGCACTAAATACGCAACCGCTATTACGACCGCACCTAGCCATGTGCCTACAGCAACTAACGTTACTAACATAACGGACCAGATCTGGGCCGTCAATTACACCAAGAATGGGAACTAATATTTCTAACTTACGTAGACCAACTGTACGGCAGCGATAATGTAAAGCGAATACACCCCCAATACCCGCGGAGAGACGAAACGAACCTATCCAAGGATAAGACGTTGAAACCAATCGTCATGAACTGAGACCGTTGCCGTATAAGCATACCCGTGGCCGCCATTTTCAGCCGACAGATTCAGACCCAACCGCAGAAGCCCTCCGTCGAGGAACACGACGACCAAGTGAAGACTGTGACAATCGAAACCAAACTTTTCCTCCCCGACAAGTAATACATGTTGATCCCACCGGACGACTGGATTACAACCATTATATTCGCCCAACGTAGATTTTATGGACCGAACAGGAGTCGAACAAACTTTACGACATCAAAATCTAAATAAACATCAATTTTTGGACGAAGCAAACACCCAACTTCTTCGTTCTGTATTACCATATATCTAATGCGAACCATGTTATTACGCAAATTTGACCTAGCTGTGTTCAAGAATACATTATTATCCACCGGAAATGCCCAGTTACTAGAAGCTAATCCTACTGATGGCTTCTGGGACATCGGAATGGGACCTCAAGATTTCAGAATGTGTGCCCGCCCAAGAAACTGTCATAACGTATTGGGACGACTACTACAAGAAGTCCGTACTTTTTATCGTCTCATGGCCAACAACTCTTATTCTCGGCGATACTACAAACGCCAGTTACTAAAACTCCATGAAACGCCTGATCACTTTGTCCATAGCTGGCCGAGAGCAATTATGGAATTTCTTACCTGGATGGCCACCTGTCTAATTACCCCACAGACCAAAACTGTCGTCATAGTAAGCGGGTATTTATCTTTCCTGCGGAAGAAACCATTGAAAAATAAACCCTTGGATTCTCCTCGCCATGTTTTTCGGCGATTGAGACGCCACATATATACTTGCTGTCGGACTCTGCTCTAGCTATTATAGCACTAACACCACCTGATTGGGTCATAGAACCAGACATGACCGCTTCGCCGAATGAATTTCAGCATTCTCCCGCAGAATTGCGTTCACCCATCCCCATATGATGCGAAAGTTGAACTTATCGTCATTCTCTACCGAGCTTCGATTACCAGAGGCGTGGAACTATTCTATTAACAAATCATATTGTTTACGAGAACAAATAATTAACGACATTTTCACTGATCAATTAAATCAATGGATAAATAATCAGATAAATAAAATACGCTGTTTGTCATGATTTAAATAAAATTAAAATATGGGCATAAGGAGTGCAAACCGTAATGTAACTATCCGTTCCATGAGTATACGCATATGTATCAACATTGTACCATTATCACATGATTATCGTATTATTGCCGTTGCTATGTACCGTACCATGCCATTTGTTGCTGCCATAAAGGCATGTATTCATGTATTCTTAAATTGTACCATTGTTAACATGTCACGGTAACGAACCTACCGCAGCAAATACACGACCATACGATGATAAACGCATGAGCACAGTGATAAACAGATAAATACACGATGGTACACCCACAGAAATTTACATGCATAGATACAATATATACAAAAAAGGGCATACAATCTGATTATACTAAAGTAAACGCGCGATTATCCATAACAAATAACCCAAACTGATCAAAATTAGAAGTACTCGACCAATTCATTCTTGATCAGATACACAAGCACACGTACTTGCTAGGTAGAGGGCACCTTAAATCTTCATTTAAGGCGCGTCAGTTTTGCTCTAATCTCTATAGTGGACATGACCTCAGTGTTCAGTAATGTTGCCCATTACACTATGGTGAGGGTTAGTCTATCGCGTAATGATCCAGACTAAATCTGTTACAGTACCAAAATAAATGAAGGATAAAGAAATAAAGGTATGCATTGTGGCTTTTAAATGTGATGAAAGTGACCGTAACAAATAAGACTAAACTGATCAAAATTATAAGTACTCGACCAATTCATTCTTGATCAGATACACAAGCACAAGTACTTGCTCAGTGGAGAGGTCCTTAAATCTTCATTGAAAGCGCGTCTGTTTTGCTCTAATCGCTATAGTGGACATGACCTCAGCGTTCAGAAATGTTGCCCATTACACTATGGTGAGGATTAGTCTATCACGTAATAACCCAGACTAAATCTGTTACAGTAGCTAAATAAATGAAGGATGGTATGCATTGTGGCATTTAAATGTGTTGAAAGAGACGAGACCGTAACGTTTCCATTAATGTATCGTCCTAATCTTTCACTAACTTTACATAGGCTCGAGAAGCTGAAATAAATTTTCGACATTGCTCTATTTATCGTTACTGTAGAGTGGATTATATGCTCATAAAATGCCGACAACTCACCTGGTTTTGCCATACCATCAGAATGGGTGACCCACGTATTCCGAAACACGTTCTATGCGGAATACCAGCAAACTGGAAAAGACCAATTGGTAGCGTCCAAAAGACTTTGGAAAGACATCTATTTGAAGATATCGACACACGTTGCATCCGATTCTCATTCGTGAAAAACACAAATGCCTGGAAGGATAGTTGAATGCCCTGGCAAGCCTAACTCAGGGTCGGTCCTCGTATCGAAAGCTAGTCAATCAATTGTTTCGCCCTAGATGATGTAGCGGAGCATTGGGCTGCCCTGTAAAGACCAAAAATGCGCCTCCCATATTTGTCACTGGACCGCTAGGTCAGACGGAAAAATCAAAAAGGCAAATATTTTCCTAATCTCTCAGGACAAACGGGTCAGTAAATTGTTTCTGTTCGTTTCACGCACAAATGCCTTTATCAGTGGTTTGTGGTTTCTCTCCAATTTTATAGAATACGATTACCAAAGGATGATCACAGAAGTTCGTCACATTTCATTCATCATACCTTTTATAATAATATGTACCAGAAATATAGAATTGAAGCTAACCGTCAAGCCACTTCGAAGAATATGATGTTGCAGGGGACATAATGTCACTGTCATTTAAAACGCTCTGTGTTTCATCGCCATCATCATTTGTTTCGTTCATTATACTATCCAATAAATCGCCATAGTCTTCCGCTTCTGAAACATAAAGGAACATTTGATTTTGTAAGAAAATTAACATAAAGCTTTTACTAATAGCAATCGTTTTGGTTTAAAGCCGTATACGTAAAACAGGGAACACTACTTTATTAACAACAAATGCAGGCGTATCGCCTGACGGCTACGCCTATAGCAGCGTGGTAAACAGCATGTCTGGTAACCACAAATTCGCTTGTATTCTGGCCGCTCCACAGAGAGGCCCGCGTTTTCGAGCTCCCCAGGATTTCGGCGGCTACACCAGGTAAATTTTGGCTTCCCACAAGTAAACCCCAGGTATTTTGAGGTGACACCAAAATTATCGTCCCAACAAAAACGATTATAAAACTTCTTAATACTACTCTTATATTTCGAGTATTTATAACAAAATTCTGAGTAAAGTGACGTACGGTCAGCAGAAATACACATTTAAAGTAATAACAAATATGCAACAAAAACAAAGCTATACAATTTGTAAATACATAAAAAGCACGAAAATTGCAATTATAAACCCCGGTTGCCTTAGGGTACAGTTTTCCCGCCAAGTAACCTGTACCGATATTCCTTTCAGGTTGGGCTGAAGGGGCTCCCAGCTCAAACCCCCAGGTAAAATTTTGATCCTGTGGAGAAACAAGGTCTTCATTCTGTTTTCACACTAATATTTTGTCTGGATAATTACACATACGTGGTTGGTGGCTTTCCCAAATTTGGGGTGGCCAGGCTCTAGCTTTTTTAAAAATTTTCCAGTTACCCTTGTGTCGCTGCAAACACAGGTGTTTGGGCCCGCCAACACCGAGTTCAATCCCCTAAAAACTTTTTGCTTCCCTCGAGCGAAAACACACACAGATGACACTAACATTTGCTCGCAAATCCCAGTCTGAAGCTACATAATACGTTATTTAATGGCCGTGTAGCAGACGTAGTTGTCATCACGTCTTACAATCGTTAAAAGACGTGTTCCCAGCCACTACATCGCACAATCTTGTTGGGCAAGAAACAAAGGCCGCATTGCCCCAATGTTAATTGGACACGAGCTTGATCTAAGCTATAGTCCTTTATAGCTGTATTTGCTATAAAATTTTGACAAATGGCAAAATTTTTGCTTTAACGATTTTTGTTAGCAAGATTTAACATCATTTTTAGCAAAAGTCAATGTCCCACAGAAACGAACAACCCTATAAGGACATCGTTGGCCATGAACACGTAAAAAACCCAGCCGAATTTCAAAAATTTTCATCTTTGGTATATTCTTGAACATTGGTTATAGATAGAAAACGGCTGCTGTGATATAAGTACGAAAAGCGAACACGTAGCTTAAATTTTGTTAGTGGTCCCAAATTTTAATCCAGAGATAGGTTATAACTTAAAAATGTCGGTGGACCCTTAATTTCAATAAGCTAGAAAAAATTCCCTGAAGGGGAATTGGAAAAAGGAACACCTGTGCATCCTTGTTCACTTTTTATGTATAGGACTGGGGTATAGGAAAGTAACTGTGTACTGGAAATAATCCTCACAAAGCCACTGGAGTGCTCAGTTCGACCAAGTTTACTTTTTAACTGACCTAAATCGCACTTTGAGGGAGCCTGATACGATAAATCTAATTATTGTTGAACACCCGAAAAAGTCATTAGCCCAATTTTCATCGTACAGGAAGGTCCATAGGTAGGCTAAAAATAGTACTCACACTGTCACCAGAGTGCACAATTAGATCAGGTTTACTTTTTAACAGACCTAAATCGCACTATGGGTGAGAAAGGTACGAAAAATCGAAATTTTGATCCCATTAGCCCAATTTTAGTGGTATAGGAAGGTCCGTTGTAGGTAGCCAAAATGGTGCTCCCAAAGTCACTACAGGGCCCAAATTGATCAATTATTTTACTTCTTAATGGGCGTAAATAGCACGTTGAGCGAGCCAGATACGAATTTTTGGGCCCCCGGAAAAGTCATTAACCTAATCTTAAGTGTATAAGAAGGGTAGTATGCATTCAAAATGGTGCTCACAGACTCACTAGAGTGCCCAATTTGATCAAGTTTACTCTTTGAAAAACCTAAAACCACGTCTAAATACTTAGATTAAACAACACAGTGGCAATTTGGAGAATTTCAGGTATCCTAGGTGTTCCGAAGGGTGTGCTAGAAAGACACCGAAACCCACCAAGACGCCAGAGATGATAAATTTGAATAAAATACAGTTGAAACGCTGCCAATTTGCACGTTTGGACCAAAAAATTTGCGTCTAAATACCTAAATCCAGCCAAAATCATAATTCACAACCGCCTAGCTAGGAATGTTGGACTTCGCAAGAGAATTGTCCAAATTGCACAAGACGCCATTTTTAAAATATACCTAATCCCCCAATTCTCAAAATATGTCAATCAAATTTTTAACGTACCTTTCGGACAAATACGAAAAACTTATAGTATCGGATTTTTGCATTTTTGCCTGGTTCGCGACATAAGTTCAATAAAAATTCTTAAATCCTGAAAAATGACCAAAATTGGTCCAAAGTATCAAAAAGGTAAAGTCATGTTCAACAAGAATAATTCGCCACTTTTAATGTTAGAATAAAACTATTTTTTTAATTTGATCCACTGTACCAACACAGCTAACAAAGATCGTTTGTTGATTTGGCAAAATTTTAGTTCAAGCAATAAATAAGTTCAAAAATAAAAAAAATTGTGCACCTCCAAAAAAGGACAGACTTTTTTGTCGAAAATGAGCTAAATTTGACTGGTTTATTGCCAGAAATCCAGACAGAGACAAGACATCTTAGACCTGTCGAGTTTCCGCCGCACCATTACACTGTCGAGACACGACGATTGATACCAACATTAACACCATCAGACAATATCGTTGACAAGTTAGTAATTGGTGGAAAAAAACTAAAATCGACTAATTTCTGAAATCGACCGTTTTCCGGTTTCTCAGAATTTCGATGAACCCTATCGATTGATGCCTGAACCACTTACTGGGTAACCAGGTTCAAAAACCTATTTCTAAGACTTCTTGAGAGCTATAACACTATGTAACATAGTTACTTCTCCGGAAGCCTCGCCAAACCAAGGGATGATGCCTTCTCTCCGCCTGCCCAGTATTGTGAGAATCTGAGTATAACATTAAAGCAGCACCGTGCAGAATTCGATTGTCCTAAGTGTCAAATAAAAAATGTCGAACATCCATCAACACAGTGATGCGAGATACGTGACACAAACAAACAAAAAAGAACATTTGGACAGTTGACTAGTGATTGCGCAAACTTTGCTCGCACCTCCCACTCCGTTGATTACAAAATAATCCTATATATTCATACCTTCAACTAGGTTTTGGCTGTGACAAGCAGACGATGTGACGGAAGCAATATCTTCATGCGAAATGCAACTGTAAGCCTCTGTTTGATCTTCTTTGCCTGTAATCCTAGATTCATGAGGTAAATCTTCTTTCAAAATTCGAGATGCAACAAGTGACATGTCCGCTGACATATCGCCATCATCAAAAGCCAGCGTCGAAGCTAAAAAATTTTCAACATCTTCTCCGTTAACAAAATCGTCATCCTCAGCGTCTTCAACGATTTTGGTCATGATATCTTGAGCGTCATGTAGCGAACTCGCCCTTAAACGTTCGCGATTATCCACCGACATTTCGCCGGAACCATCTGTTGTAGCTAAGTTTTGACTAGTAGTAGTACAACTTTCAGCAACCGTTGCAGTCTGCCTTGCTTCGTGTGACATAAAGCCGATTTTGTCCCTTTCGACTTTGTTGCACAGCTGCACAGACGGCAATGAATCAAGAACACGCGACGGCAATTTATTAGAGATTGTTTGCGATGCAATTGTTTGGTGGGTTGGAGAAGACAGCTCGACAACTCCCGCGCGAAATGATCCCGACGAGTCCGGAGCTGCTGTTGCCTGATGCACCGGCTCTTGATCCCCGAAACGATATGTACATCTAGATCTTAGCGCAGGAAACTCTTGCAATGACTTGACATCTTAAACATATAACGGTATTTCTGAACATATACTGCGGCAAATCACGAATTTTTATAAAGATATAATATATAAAACAGGGATATCATATCTCGCATTTTAAAAAAGTCCCGAAGAGCAAAAGCGCATAAATATAAAAAAGTATATAAATCATCTCATCTCCATAAAACATGTAATAAGACATAATACTAGCAATGACGGTATTGGTACGTCATACGTTTTTATAGCCTGAAATGTAGGCAATTTTTTGAATGAAGTTATAATGCAGAGGCATTTTCGCTACAAGTTATGGCTGTAGGCATAGCAAAGTAACAAAAACATTCATAAATAATTGTATACGGCGAAAAGAAAGGTCGTTGTCTTTCGGCTGGGTAACATACTATTTCTTTTATCTCTAACATATTTAGGATTAATTAGCTTGCTATTTTTGTCCCGCAATGAGTCAGAACAACAATTTCGCAAAACAGACAGACCAAAATTTCAGTCGTTAATATATTCAAGACGAACTATCATTTGAAAACATTGTGACAAAAACTCACTTAGTAAAACTTATTGTGATAAAAATTACATTTATACCCACCATAATATTAGTAGGTCAATGCCTAAAGAAAGCTAAACAACAAACCGACATTTAAAAATTTCCATCAACCCACTTT
>JASANE010019233.1:0-29910 GCA_030248225.1 Trileptium ribeirensis
TATATAACGGTGCAATGTGTAGTCTAGGTTGATATTTATGCCTACATTTTGTTTGAGCAGTGTATTGCGTTTATAATATGTTCTGTTTTTTGTGTATTTTACTGCTAATTTCTGATTAGTTATAAGAGTTCGTTATGAAATTTTTGTCTACTAGTTATTTGTTATAAGAGTTCGTTTACTGTTGATTATACATTATGCGATGATGTTGTCGTTTTTCGACTTACCCCTCCCCCAAGGATCTCAGGGGCGCCAAAGTTCTTCGGGTATCGGCTACCTCCATGTTTCGTAGGGAGTAGAAGCTATCTTCTCACTAACAATTAATCAGATAAAAACATTAAGAGCAATCAGTTTTGGCTTCCGATGCTGTTTCAATCTTTATGTTTGTTGGCAACAATATAGCTGTTACTCCTACCCAAGGAGACTTGGAGGCTGGCTAAAGAACGTTGGGAAATAATCCTATGGAATGCTATGGGGAGGGGTAAAGCCGAATCGAATAACGTACAATACAAGAAAGAGTATGACCGACTGTCATAAATTTCTGCCAAATTTTTATAATCGACTCATTAACATATAAAGCAGAAGTTACGTTTTTCACCCAACAGATCCAGCCCAGCGTCTAGTGAAACCGGTAATATGTTTTATAAGTATTACTTCGGGAGACGGATTATTTTGTGAGCAGTGACTTTGACACAATTGACTATTTTACATTTTTAGGCATTTAAATTTTTTTTAGAATAATCACGATGAAATACCGTTGTTTATTTAAAATCACTGCGCTGTGCAATATCGTTTATGTTTTTCTGGTCCACCACATTACAGGGCAAATTGTAGTGCCTTCGGAGTATATAATACAAAATGGTGATGATGTTTTTAGAAATATGGTAAGTTACACTATACGCACATCAACGTTTCTAGTTTAACGCCTTAGTGCTCAAATAATTCTAAAGTAAATATTCTAAAATTTGGATTAAAATCTTTTTATGCACATCAGAGAGGTATTGAAAACAGTCAAACAATCTAAGTATGATATTTGAAGCTCTATATGTAATCTAAATGCGGAAGTGAGTGTCGCAAGTACAAAACACTTACCCGACGCCCGCAAACAGCACTGTAAAGCATAACAAAGGAGGAAGCTTCTTCAATGATGGCTTATGTCACCTACTTTCTGGAGATCCCCGCTGAGGCGTTACCAAACTGATCTTTACGATAACCTTTTGGTTGGGCTATGTGTTAATGGCTATGGTTTAAACTGACCGCTTTTTCGAATATTTGCCTATTAAAAGTTGCCGCCCGCAGAAAAGGTTGCACCACAACACTTTTCTGCTGAGACACCCTTCTTTTATAAGAAAAAATAAGTCAAATTGAAACATAAAGGTTGTGCATGTATGTACTTTCAGACAGAGTAGCTTATTTTTATTAAACGCATTGTCAATTCAAAATCAGAATTGCCATTGATCAAGGTTGTGAAAAAATCTATGGTGTACAACTATTATAAATTACATGCTTATAACAATTATAAACGACAATGATATGTGCAAACATAAGTACGGTGCGATTTTGTCACAATTTCAATTTGAATTATTTGCATTGGTAAATTCATTGTTTTTTATGCTGCATTTATGAATTTTCACCAAGAGTGTTGTAAACTTTAATGTTTTTAGATTGTTTACTCCGACAGCGAAGAGAATGATGCAGTATTGGTAACGTCATCTGGTAACACGATTCACTATTTCTTACCCAAAAATACTACAGACAATGGAGCTAAAGAAATTGCTGCGAATCGGCCACAGTTTACGTATGAAGCACACAAAATATTTAATGATGCATGCAGCAGTAACGATGGAGACGAACGAACTTGCACAAATACAGCGTTGTACAAAGTGAACAATTTCGTTGTCGCATGTTTCGCTGTACAGCAAAAAAGCGGTAGCGTTTGTCGAATTCCAAACTGTGGCAACTGTCGCGGAGTTTGTGGAACAAAACCGATTATGAATCTGTTCGCAGCCGAACAGTGGAGATATATTAAGCCAGGCAACGCCAACATTGTTCCGAGTTTTCCAGAATTAATGGTACATTGGCAATTTCAAAACACTTCCAACCAATTCATATCAAATACCACACTGCCAGACAAAGGAGAAAGCATAATCGCATTTACGGCGGCCAGTTATTCTGGTGAAATTAATCACTGTACAACAGAACATGATGTTCCACTTCTCGCTTTGAGAAATATCAGCCTAAACTCCAAAATCGGCGAGAGACATCTAAAAGTTGGTCAGCTATTTGCTCTTTATTTAACCAAACACGCCCGACACGAACAAAGCAATTTTATTCGATACGTTAGTGGATTTGATAGATCCACTGAATACAGTGCTGACGGTGATACAGTCAAAACGGCCTATTTCATAACACAACAGCGTAAAAAGTCTGGCGGTAGTTATGTATCCGCGAATCATTCAAAGCTAGCACGATTGAGATATTACGTCCGAAATCACCATGTGAAATACACAGAATTGCCAATTACTTGTGCATGGAAGGGCCACAAGTATGATTTAGTGAAAACCTCTGTGATGCAAAAACCAGCGGATCTTTTGGGGAAAAGCCTTGAACTTAAAAACGGAAGTAATATTTTGTTCGTGTTGTTTGAAAAATCGTTCGTCAGCAACGAAACATATGTATCGCGTGAGATTTTGTGCATTTATACAATCGACCAAATAGAATCCGGATTAAAACGAGCAGAAGAAGCTCCAAATCCACAAGACAAAGGTGATTTTGAAGCGGTACGTTTCGGCTGTCTTTTAATTGGCCAATTTGTATTATTTAGTATGTGTAGAACATTGTCTAACCATATATTTTCCCTTGACTGAATAACACTGTATTACATTGTTCATACTTTCCGATCCGATTAAATTTGTGATCACATTACATCCGATCCCGTATAACCTTACTTTACATCTACGGAATATGTGTGTTGTATATACATATTTTTTCAGACTACAACATTCGATTTGGATCGTATAAATTTATGTACACTCTATCGATTCGAATCGTAGCAGGACATGTCGTTAGCTTGAAATATATTTGAACTCGCTGATGAAGTTCGGTACACCATGTCACAGGTGCCGATGTAAGCGTACACTGACAATTCAACCCCAATGCTGCAGTCTTTAGCATTAGTAGGTCATAGAAGCATTGAAATCCAGATATAAGAAAAGTTCTGTAGTTTGGCAAAAAACTTGAAATTTTAGTAAACTTTATTGAGGTTAAGTATTAATATCGTTAATCTTCTGTAAGACAATTTCATAAACGTATAAATCATCAAAACACACTCCGTCTATAGAAAAACAATATTTATCGTTGGGTTTAGCCTTGGCAATAGCAACCATTAATTATCCGTGTGCTGCTGCATAACGTAGTAAACTACATAACTGCTGCAGCAGTGGCGTAGCCAAGGGTAATCGGTACCATTCCTCCCACGATGCGGCATCTGTACCCCCTTAAAGTATAACAGAAATGTGATGTTCACATGTACGCGTGAGAGGCTGGTTTCAGCTGTGCCCCGAGGACATTCAGTGCCCTTCCGTGCAGAAGGTTCTGGCTGCACCCGTGTACTAGAGCATTATCTTTATGATTTCTTCAGTTATAGATTAGACTAGACAGATACATGTGCTAGAAAAGAACGAGTGATCTAAATAATCATTCCAAAGTGTAGTTGCTGTGTAAAGGGTTTGTTGGCTCTAACACCGAAAGTCGGATAGCTAGCTTTCCGAAATTTAATTGTCATTTCTGCCATGTTGGTTAGGTTTATTATTGCTAATTACTTGTTACCCGCTTTGTTTATTGCTGTTAATTGCTTTCTACCCGCTCTAAATTATTACGAGTAGAATGTTAGTGCAGCGTTTCACAACCCTTTGGGAAACTCGCGCAACAGTTCAAATGACACGCAATGTAATGCAGGACACGTTTGTTAAAACGTGGCCGACTGGTCTAGCACGCTATCCCGTCCTACCAGCCTAGAAAGTGACTGTTAAACCCTTACCAAGCACTTGAGTCTTTACATTTGCAGTCGTTTTTATTCCCAGCGAACAAACGATGCTCCTAGCTTATATAATCATTATAGGACTAACATGGTACTAAGAAAATACCATTTAAATCCTTGTTATGTCGTTTATTCTATTGTTGTGAATTAATAAATGATGAATTCAATTGCCAAAGTCGAGACTACGTAGGTTCACGACGTTAACGACCAGAACTGCAGAAGCATAGATGTAAGGATTGTACATTTGACCTCAAAATTGTACCAAGATTGTACTCAAGTACCCATGGATATTAAATATACCAACATCAGTTTCACCAGCAAACCGATCGCACTTATACTAGGTATTTTAGTTGAAACGGCGAAGCGTAGCAATTTTTCTTAAAAACGCATCGTTTTTCAAATTTGATATTAAAACGGCTGTAGCGTTGCATTAATACATTGTCGTAGTATTGTTGTTATTGCTGTACTTTAACGAACCTAATTTGGAGCCGTGCAATAGGCATTCATCGCAGATTGGTCGTACTGCCTCCGTTTCCTTTTGGCGCCGAGGGAGTAACCAGTTTATTATCATCATAAAAACAGCCAACAAAACAAAATTTATTACTGCTTTTTATTCGCTTGGAATACTAACTATTTAGATCAAAGTTTGAGCGTTTGTGTGGCAGTGAATACACTAGCTTTCTCACGGTAGTGTTTGCAGCGATTCAATCGGTCGATAGCCTCGCCAGTATTATGTGCATCTGGTTGTCATCGCCATCATTTGTTTATGATTTGTGGCGGATCGTAAAACGTAGCACAATTTATGTCGTTGGCTCAACGGTCTCATCGAAACATCGAATGAGATCAGGAATGGGATGTATAATTTTCAATTTCGTCAAGATTGTAGTAATGTTAAAGCGGTATTTATTGGTTAGAACTTGAACATTAAGAGTATTCTCCTAAAAAACCTCGCAAAGCAAACGAATAACAAAGCGATTCAAACACACATTATACGCTAAACACTGTTAAAATCAAAGATCGCAATGTCAGCCGTCCACCTCTGTGGGCTGTAACCACGAAAAGTTTGAGGATCAACCGGTGAATAGATTCCCACGAACGTCAAACTATGGAATGAGCAACCAATTTTGCATTTTTACGAGTGGTGGGCTACGGCCGGCTTTAAAATCAAACGGCCGGCCGACAGGCAACGGCTGGGCGACGCCCAATGAGCGGCTCACTGCCAGGAAGCCCCTTCTATTGCGACACCAATTTAGCAATCGTAAAACGCATCATATTTTTTTTCGAAAATTCGCTCGATTTGAATATGAATGTTTTGGACGACGTATAATGCAACGCCAAAATTCCCGAACACTACGCCTAACCAGGCCATAGCTTGACAGTATTGTAATTAGTGCTGGGAGACGGCCAACTATTTGGTCTATTATTTAAAATTTAATGCATATTAGTTTAATGACATATATTATACTATGCACTTAAGTATGACAAGATGGTGCTAGACGGCACCAAATACCTGCATATTGATTATTGGGATTGTACATACATCAAAAAGGCATGGAATTCTGGTTTAAATCACTAACTATACAGCAATAGACGTATACACCATGGTCGCCTGGCCCGCGGTCCATAACTTCTTGTATGACTATTAACAACAGAAAATTTTTAACTCTCCGCAAACGACTTTCACGAGCGTTGCCCAAAAAGCAAATGTGTGTACATAAAAATATATTGATGTAACCTTATAAATTTTAAGGATAGGCTCAACGATGTTAGTGAAGACTATTATCAGATCATGCCTCGACAAGCAGTCTATTTGGAATAAACAGTTATTGTTGTGTGTACATAAAAATATATTGATGTAACCTTATAAATTTTAAGGATAGGCTCAACGATGTTAGTGAAGACTATTATCAGATCATGCCTCGACAAGCAGTCTATTTGGAATAAACAGTTATTGTTGTGTGTACATAAAAATATATTGATGTAACCTTATAAATTTTAAGGATAGGCTCAACCATGTTAGTGAAGACTATTATCAGATCATGCCTCGACAAGCAGTCTATTTGGAATAAACAGTTATTGTTGTGTGTACATAAAAATATATTGATGTAACCTTATAAATTTTAAGGATAGGCTCAACGATGTTAGTGAAGACTATTATCAGATCATGCCTCGACAAGCAGTCTATTTGGAATAAACAGTTATTGTTGTGTGTACATAAAAATATATATACAATCTTAAATTAAGGCAAATCAAAATCTACAGGAACGAGATAACGTGTATTAACCAATTTTGGCTCGAAAGGGCCGCCCTTAAAACAAAATCTTGTATTTGCCCTGATGACTATAGTCACAGCTTTTTATGCCTTCAGAAGTACTCTTAGTTGCAATCGAAATAGTTTTATTGCCATCATTTGTTAAACTAAACTAAAGTAAAATATAGACTGTTTTCAGAGGATGACGTCAGTAGATGTTAAAATCACGATTGGAAACGAAGATTTATTATCTACACGATCACTTGATATCGAAGAAGACGGTTCGTCTAGAATTCGAAAACGTGCGTTAGTGAATAAAGCAGATTCACGTCGTAATGATCCAAATATCAGAACTACAGTAATGGCGGTAATACCGTACGAGCGGCACACGGTGTTACTTTTCGGTAAATCTAACGGAGCGTTACTTACGCGGATTGTAGATCAGGTTTCGATTAACTACTGGGATAAATCTCCTACGGTGACTACTAATACAACGAGCAATAGCACGTATCGAAATGGCCTAAACCAAACTCTTAAACCATACCATAGCGCGACGTCTAAACAATCGGACGCAGCATACCGGCCGGATGAATGCATAAGCTACAACCAGATTGTCGGACGAATACATGTGGGTCGTGAAAACCCCATTTCGCAGCTCATTCATAGTCCAAATGCTCCTTTGAGAACACTCTATGCTCTAACAACGAAAGAATTTGTGGTGTTGCCACTAAATAACTGTGCAATGAAAGAAAATTGTTCCGCATGTCTTCATGGCGATGCTGGGGCTTTGTGTTGGTGGCATGTGGCTGAGCAGAAGTAAGGCCTAGATTGTATCAATAATACTAAGCATTGAGTTCATATACCCTGAGGTCCGGACTCCTCTCCTCCACCGACGCCGGCACCCCAGCGAGGCCGAAGACCTCCCTTTCGATGCCTCGGCTGTTTTCAACCCTGGGCCTTCTGATGATTGAGTTGGCTATGCAAACGAGTATTGTTACTTTTAATTCGAAACGATTGCCAACTCAAAAGGCAATAAATTTTAAAACAATGTCTAAGAACTTCCATAACTTCCGGCTATTAGAATTTACAGTAAACCGCATGTACCAATTAAACTATTTAAACATGCTTGGGTTACTGATTGCAAAAACATTTTAACACCGCACGGCTTTACATACATTGCATTCAAAATGATTGCGACCAAAATTTTTATCGTTTAAAATACATCCATCCATCCATCCATTCATGTCACAGTATTTAGCCATGTCATATTTAACGTGTTTTAGTAGTTCCGTTAAACGTTCTGTGTTAGCGACACCATTTACACTGTGCCTATGATGACAGTTACAATGAAAATTATATTACAAAACTACAATGACATTATTAACGGCGGTAGAAACTACAGTTTCAATTGAAATATACTCTTATTTTGGTACAAACACCTTGGACCAATATATTGCCGCTGTGTGTACGTATAATACCAATATTTACTAAATTAGCGCATTACAAGACACAACAAAACGTATAAACACACGGTTAAAGGTTGCGGCAAAATGCAGCTTTTGTGTCGCATGACTTCAATTTAATTTACGTAACGCCTAATAAAAGTTTGTTTCTCTGTTTGCCTAATAAAAGTGTTTTCGTTTAAAGATATTTGAAAAACTAAAGTTGATTAGAAGATGTTGATCCATAGCTAGATATGTAATAAAATAACTGCCAAAACGAAAGCTCCACAACATTGTTAACAGGTATTTGTTTGCACTGGCGTCGTCGCGTCTAGCTTGAATACAGCCAAAAGGAGTGAAAGCCTCGCTTATGGGACTACACAATTGCTACAAAATAGTATTATAAGATTTATTCTTCTTTTTCCTACTAAAACTGCGGATTTACAAGGATCGCATACATCTCTTAAATGTAGTGCAGCAATAGACTAAAAGATAGCTGGGAATATCAATCTGATATATACGAATTGCTATAAAATCTCAGACGCTGCGGGGACACTGCTGCGGGAGCAATATATTTATTCTGTCCGGTCTTTCCTAAAATCCCCAGCCCGAAGTTGATCAATTTTGAAGACACAGTCGAAATTTTGGTAGCAATCGACTCAACTGGAAGATATCGTTCAAATATATCCATTTAAAATTATAGCAATAATTGTTTTTAAATTTTTTGGGTTCTTAATGTTTGTATCCAAAATTTCCGAAAAACATCTTGTCTATAAATATATAGTATTACGAACCGCAACATCAAGCTTGCTGCATACGTCGATGTCTTGCCGTTATGACATGTTCCGGCATTTTAACAGCAATGCCCTTGATTAATATTTATTAAGTTTTTCAGATGCACAGCTTCCGAACAAGGCGACACAAACGAGTGGAGCGGAGTTAGAACATGCAAATCAATTAAAGACTATCATCCAACAGTTACAGATACCTCCGCGATGTTATCAGAAATGGTTAGTTCGAAAGTATGAACTGAACCACAATATTTTGATTTTTGAATGCGACTATGTATATCTTTAACTCTGCAGCCACGAACAATCTTCTAAGACTCAACGTATGTGTCGGAATTTTCAAACTTAATAATCAGTTTGAGTTATTAAACTTTTGGTCAATGCCCAATTTTGACGGTAGTATGACCACCTGTAAACCTTAATCCTAATGTTAATCTTAATTTTTACTGTATCCATCCCTTTAAACGGTAAATATTTAAATCGGTTTACCCCTTTGTTGATTTCGGTGTCCAATTAAGCCACCCAACTTAAGTCTATGGTATGCAGTTGTTGCTTGATATAATTAGAGTTTGCATTAACATTCTTCTAAGTTACGATATTTTTATTACCTTTAGTTCGTGTATCATTAAGTCAAGGCTCGGTAACAAACTGTTTCATTTATCACGCTGCAACTCTCGCGGTAGTCTTAGTTTAACCTGGAGTCGCGGTCATACGGTTTCAAAGATAATGTGCTTTTGGAATTACCTTTTTGTACATTCCATTTGTTAATCGGCCTCAAAATGTGTAAGCAAGACTGATCGGCTTCTATTTATGGACATCCAAATATGACCTTGAATGGGACTCTTTATCCACAAATTTTTTTGGCTGGCAATGGTAAAACAGCAGTCTTGCTCAATAGCGGATATTTAACATGTTTCCTTTACCATTATTAACGATTAACCACGGAAGGAATTTTTAATCTCGGACGTCGTCGTTGAATCGTCCTGAAAATCAACGACCTGCGATGCGAGACTAGTGGTTAATTCCATTACGCCACTCGCGGCCGTTAAAGTCGCTCCCTAATATGTCTTTTTAATATAAGCATAAATACATGCGCTATTTCGTATGTACATATATGTCGTAATATATAAGCTAAAAATAGAACTCTATGCAATATCGCATCACATATCTATTAAGATATAGATGCATGGAATAAACACCATGAATTGTCGGGCGAAAACTCTGTGGTTCTTATCTGGAACTAACGATGAGTTGCCTTATATGATGTTCTCGGTGGAGCTGCTGTATCAGCCCTCAGCCAGGATTTGGCTGAATCTCGCAACTGAAAAGAAATTGCGTTAACTATGTTGATGTAGCTGGCATAAAAATTTATGGAGTTGGAACTTGGAAAAGCAGGAAAACCACTCGTATTTGTGGCCGAATGGTAAGACGTGAATGCTTTAATCTCGCCTTCGCGGGAATAATCCTCGAAAATGATGTTTGCTTTTCTCTATTTTGTCTAAATCGCTTCCGGTATTTTCAGTATAACTGGCTTTAAATTTACAATATTTTCTACTTCTTACATGTCCCATACTCAATGATATCTCTAACACGTCTCTTTCAATCATCTGTTTGCCAACATGGGCGAGAGTGCGAAAATACATTGGCAGTCCAAAACTTTTTGCTATTCAATCAATAACGGTTACCAAATCAATGTGACAATAATACATTGAAATGAAAATTCATTTGCCTTGTAGATACTAAAACCTTCATGGAACCGAAGAAGAAATGCCGTCACGCTAAAATCGAAGTTTGAAAAAGCTATATATCTAACTCGTCTCTCTCTCAATAATTTGTTTGCCATTGGCGGGAGTGCGAAGAAACATTGGCAGTCCATAACTTTTTGCTATTCAATCAATAACGGTCACCAAATCAATGTGCCAATAATACATTGAAAATGAAAATTTGTTTGCCTTGTAGATGCTAAAACCTTCATGGAACCGAAGAAGAAATGCCGTCACGCTAAAATAGAAGTTTGAAAAAATTTATATCTAACTCGTCTCTCTCTCAATAATCTGTTTGCCATTGGCGGGAGTGCGAAAATACATTGGCAGTCCATAACTTTTTGCTATTCAATCAATAACGGTTACCAAATCTTAGGCTTAGGCTTAGTGTATGTGTCATATAAGGACCTTAGCTTAGGCTAAGACTAAGGCTTAGGCTTAGTATATCGAGAACGGCATGGCCTGCATTTATTTACGACCCTCAGGGTTACTTTGGCCATTCAATCAATAACGGTTACCAAATCAATGTGACAATAATACATTAAAAATGAAAATTCATATGCCTTGTAGATAGTAAAACCTTCTGGAACCGAAGAAGAAATGCCGTAACTCTAAAATAGAAGTTTGAAAAAATATATGTTGATGGTTCGTTAATGTAACGGCTTATGAAACGGTTATGACTATTGTTGTTTAAAAGTTTGAACCGATGCGATGTTCTTTGCCGAAGATTACGAAAGGCCCGATTAGACGTTTAAATTTTTTTCTATTTTCAGGACAACGTTATGCTGAAATTGTTAAATATGTGAAAAATAATTACAAAAAAATTAAGAAAAAATATTAGCGTGAAAAGCGAACTCACTAAAACGCGGTTCAGAAGCAAGCAAATTACTTCTGTGCCACGAATACAACTTTCAATTTATATTTCCAAATGATTATACTTCTCAACGCAGTTAGCGAATAATTGTGTTCAATAATTTGAATAGTGTTTCGTGGTCCTGGGTCAAAATAATTCTACATTAGCAAATCCTTTTTCAATGGCCAGGATCGTTCTACACACTGCATGTTTTAGCTAATCCTAAGAAGTGCTAATTTATCTCTGCTGATATCCTTAACTATCGTATTAGTTATTAAATTCAAATTTGAGGCACCATAAAAACGTTTACCACCATCGGTCCAAATCCATCATTTACATTGCGGGTGGGCAATACTATTTTGGTAGGGGCCCGGTTACAATTTTGATATAAAAGTAGAATAGATGTGAATGTGTTAACAGATGGATTTAAATATTTTTAATCTTACTAATTTTTCGAATTGCACTTCCAAAGTGAATACAGTCCTTTGTGAGCTGATTAGGCATTAAACTAAACTGTGACACTCGACGCTAGGGAAGTTCCAAAACGCAGCGCTTAGCAAGACAAAAATAACTAAAGTATGCAACAGAGTTAAAACACATATTGAAGTGAATTTTTAAACTATGTTACAAGTTGAGGTTGCGTGCTGCTGTGACGCATTTCTTTTAAGAAAAACGGTCAGACTCGTAACAAGCAGTCGCTTGTTAAATTTAGTTTTGAGAGTTTGACCTGTACAACTCACAAACACCTGTATAATTTTTATGTTTTTGAAATTTTCATGTAAACAATATACATGTTTCGTTTAAGTTACGATGCCAAAGACGCCTGCAGTTTGTAAGGACGTTTTAAAATGATGCTCTGCTTTTACGCGCAGATTCACAATTAGCTATTAACTACAATTCCCATCAGTCAGCAACCACTTTTCTGAGGCACATTTTATAGGACTCTTGCGCGGTTGCCTACTTAGCGTTAGCTACGAAACTTGCAGTGCATTCGTTTTTGTGAACTTATTCTTGGCATAAACCCTCTGGATGTTCTTTTTGAAAATGGAATCTCGAATGGTATCATCAGGCGAATAATTACAACGTTACACTGGCAGTCCGCAACAGTTGATTTTTGGTAGAAAATGTGTTTTTATCGCTAAACACAAAACTGCACAGACACATGATTTGTTTAACTTTAAACTCATTCAACGAAGTTAGTTAGTTTTTCCACGCTGCTTCGTGTCTAAAGAATTTTATTGGTGCAGTAAAATAATGGTAATTTAAAGCAGTGTAATAAGTGTTGACCAGTGCATGCCGAATTATCTTGAGAGTTAAACTTTGCAAACGGCGAAGCCAGATTTAGAGGTTTTAATTCCTAGCTATGCAAATATGTTGAGGATATGTTACTCGCAACAAAAACATAACATTCAGAAAAGAATAGAAATTATATTAGACGATCGACCTAGCAACCTACTGCTTAGACATATACAAAGATAGTAAAAGGCAAAACTAGGGGACTATATCTTTGAGACTAAATAAGATAATATGTTATGTTTAGTTTATTTGAAGCTATGGACTTGGTACAAAAATTGCATATTTTGCTGAAATTTAGTGCACTTAAGGTCTAATTGCGGTTGAAATTCCTTAAATTTGCAAATTTTATGGTGTATTTTGGCTGAAGTAGTATATATGGCTTTTCGTACTAGTCTTCGAGTTCTTAGACACTAGAATATAAGTGAAATCGATCGTCGATAAATTATAGAAGTTTAATATTATCATCGACGATTTGCAGCGAAACATGAATCTAATTATATTTAAAGAATGCAATTGTTTTAAAACATTTCGTTTTAATAGTCATCTAAACGTTATTTGAAATTTCCAGAGTTAAAATTCTAACTTTGTGAACATTCATTAGTTATAACTATGTTGCTTTATCATTATTAATTCATTGTCGTTGTTTGATATATGATTTGAAATTTAGCATTATTGTCGAGAATTTATGTTAGACCAGCCACACGCATTATACCCCGCTCTTGCAATTCATCGTTTTATTTAGATGAAATATTTGAAAATTGCACTAAATTTTAGGTATTTTTAGGTTTATCTCGTACACAGCTGTATACAGATTTGTATGATGTTTATTTTGTAATTTAGATTCGAATCACAATGGATCCCTGCTTTAAGTCGACGTCTGATCCTGAGTTTTCGTTGGTTACAAAATCAGACTATCGATTTCTGTTATCTTGTGAAAAGGATGACGACAGTTTTACATGCTCGATCGACGATAATAGAAGATCAAAAGGTAATGAAGGGTCCACTTGTAGCTGGCATTGATGTTTCAACAGTGTTGTGTTTATTATGTGCGAGGTATCATATTCAGAATAATGTAGATATAGTTCCATTTACGATTTAACTGCCCATCTATACGATAACACTCGTCAATAAAGACTATTTCAGCGATAATTTGTAGCTTACGATTGAAACTCAATACTTACTGAGCGTATATAATATGCTTTGTCGATGCCTATTACAACCGAGAATATACACTCTGCATTCTACTGCACAATCTAAATAAACTTCAATATACCGAAAACCGTTCTGTAACAATTTAGTCTGAAATTATAAAACATTATGGTTGTTAGGGACACCTTAAGTTTAGTCACACATTAGCAGATTGAGGCTCTATGAATCGACTGACGCTTTTTGATAATGTTGCTCTTTTAACACATATATATTATCATAACAAAACTGTACAACTAAATTCGACTATTTTGATTTATTATATATAAAAATATTGAAGTCTGAAATTTATTTTAAACTATATGTTTTGCTTCACCTGCGTAGACTACGTTAAGCGTTAAATGTCTATGTTGTGTCGCATAACAATAATCAATTGAATTTTTAGCAATTGCTACCTTTCGGTTTATGCAAGACACTATTCCCAGACACTAATTTGAGAAAACGTTGGCTTAACCTAGATATTCCTGTACTCGATGAATATGTCTGCTTCAAATGTTGCGCTGTAGGGAAAGGCAAACGTTGCCTCAGGATCATGAACAGGTTGTGATAAATGCTATCTACCTTGCTTAGTAATCGTTTGGTCTAACAGTTAAGCCTATTTGCGCAAATAGTTTTAGAAAACAACAATACGTGCCGAATTAAATTTACAGAACTCAACAAGGAGGACTTTTACTGCTAATAGTAATATCAACAGTTTTAATTCTTATCGATAACTTGCAGAAAATCTGTGATTAAGCTGAAACTTTTTTAAAATCGTACTGATTTGGTCATACTGATTTGTCCAAAAGACACATTTATGATGATATAGTTTTAAAATCATACATAAAAGTGTTTTTAATTATTCTTTATATATACGCAACAGACACCCAACGGTTTTGTTAAGGCGTACGGTAATTGTTCAGCCAGATTGCAAGAATTTGTGAATCTGAAGTCCTAAAATTACGTATAAGCTTGACACCAATACTTTGTTTACTGCTGTCAGATTTCAAGTTTTAAAGCATCATTACTTTATTCACTACTAAAATTTTATAAATTCTACATCATAAAAATTCTGAAGGCTGTTAGACCAACAATTTGTTGTATTAGTCATATCTTAACTTTTAATTCCTTACGACTTTTAATTTCTCATTAATAATTTATAAACCATGCGTCTGATGAAAAATTCTTAAGTTCAGTTTTTTTCGTGGACAGTCAGACCCCGTCTAATGACTTGCAGGACCTACTGAAACATTCTACTTCAGTAATTCTCTTTGTTTTGGCCTGGAACTTTGACTCTTCAATTTTCTTGTGGGAATTGTACCTGGAGTGATGTCAAACCACCGATCTAGGTATGCCGTTTATCACCGCAGTGACAGTAAAAACCTGAGCAAAAGTGAAGAGATATCATTAATGCTAGACCTCAATATTTTATCAATCTTGCAAGATTATGTAATTTTTGACAAGAAACATTTTATCAAAAAAGACAGGCCCCAGTTCCTCAAATTGAAATGGCCCTCATTAATATTTAGCCACAGATTAAAACGACTAACGCGCGGTGTATTTGTGGCCGTACGAACACATTATATTCCCAACTATGGCTGAGCATTTGGTGCCCTTAGTTTGAGAAAATGCACAATTTTTGACCAAATCCACAGGTGTATCGAAAAGACAGATAACCATTATACCATTTTGTAACAATGATATAGTCCCCTAGTTCTGCGTTTTACTACTTTTGGCTATGTCAATGCTGAAGTTGCGACGCCGACCATCCAATCGAGTTTTGGCATGTGTTTTCAGAGTTATATACTACGGCGGTTAACATAAGTCTTTATTATGCGCGAGTGAACTTAACCTGACTATCGTATTTTGTTATTAGGAAAAAATTGTGTTACCGAACACTATCAACTCAAACAAAACTTTGTTGTTTTCTGTTCGCGAACATTAAAATTGTTTGCGAACGAATTTTTATCGCTTTTGAATTACCTAGGGTTATGTTCGCGAACATAATGACAAAATACATGACCCTTTCGTTTATGCCGTCGCATTTACATTGAGTTTGTTCGCGAACAGAGACGAAAACTAAGTGAAAACTAACAATTGTCGTAGAATTGTTATTGGCCGATTGTGAATCACTACTTCTGGGCTAGCAATGAATCGAATCTCCTTTCTTACTTGTTCGCTAACAATGGATGTGGATTCGACATCGGGTTTTACAAAATGGATAGTTAGTGGGCGTAGGTTAAGTTTAGTCGCGCATTATATAGCTAGGCTCTAATTGCTTTGGTTTTTAAGCAACAGTAATTAACTGTTAATTTTAACGCTAATTGGGAATTAACCAATGGATTCAAGCACGGAATATTTGTGGCTAATTTTCTGTCTTAACACAATTCGGCATGATATTAGATGAAATAAAAGCACTGCACAAATGTTCTAATCACTAATGGTAGTGTATGTATGCTTACCAATGTAGAGCGCTGGCGTGTAAGAGCTATATTGTTATATTTTATATAGCTTTAGGTTTACGATTATCATGTATGTGAATGGATAGGTTACTATTGATATTAAATATTGATGCCATAAAATGTTCCGATGCACAGGTTCTTATACACTATCTCGTCTGAAACTGTTCAATACTGCATGTGAATTTAATTATTGTCAAATGCGCACATTGTTATAGGGGTCAAAACTTTTTTGCCAATTTGGAACTACCCAGAATGTGCAAAACTATGAAACTGAATAATAGAATAATAGAATAATAGAAGATACGCGATGAGATTCGCGAGAAATTTGGTCAGATTTTGAGCTCAAATTTTTTGTTCAAAATTTGAGCAAGAAGTTTGAGCATGTCAACACGCTTTTACATTGCACCAAGCAACAGGAGCGTGTCCTTGCAAAACTAGTTCTCGCAGAGTAAATATAATCATTTCAGAATCCTGGATTCGTGAATCCTTTGACGCGTTCATTCAGATGTCATTCGATAAAAAGAGAACGTGGATCCCGGTCGACGACAATCACCACGCGATTTCGTTTATAGCCTGTGGCGGCCAAACTGACTGCTCAAAATGCGTATCTCTAAACGGGAGTTTATGTTATTGGGACTATTTGAATGGTCGGTGCTTATTTGGCAAAAACAAAGTCAGTTATTGCCCGACTGTTGCTACCAAAAACGGCAACTCACCGTTGCAACTGGTTAACGGTGCGAAAAATCAGACTATACATGTGATTGTAAAGAATTTGAAAGTCAGTTTATTTCTAATAATATACATCGATGCGCTTTATATGTATGTAGTTTGTTAGCTATAAAATGCTAGTTAAAACGTTAAATCCATACTGGAAATGCAACTAATATATAAATTTTATCTGTAGATCATTGTCTGCAACGTATTAATGAAATCAGTAATCGACAAATAATACCGAGTGACGTTGCAATAAATAGTGTATATGCGTCGATACATATTTTGAGACACACTAAAAAGTGTTTGGCCGCCCATACACTATTCATTATTGAAACATGATTACCAGGATTTTAGCTTCCAAAGACAAATTCTTTCAGCGCATATTGCCAGTAAAGTCCCATATTTTATGTACATATTGTTGTGGTACGAAATGATTGCTTTCTGTATATTTGTCAAACGGACAGAAGTTGCTAATGCGTTCAGGATCTGGCCAACGTATTATTTTAAAAATAACAATGCTAACCAGAACGCGCTGCTGGCTAAAATATATATAATATAGAATAGTTCGATATCTGCTCGCGAATGCAAAACAATTAATTGTCATGAGGATACAAAGGATGATTTCTGCAGAGAGACATAAAACCTAAGTCAGACTATTCAAAGTTTGTAGAAGGAAGCTGCACAGTCCATGTAACAATTACTATTCAGGTGCAAGTGACATGTTGAACAACCGCGATTTCGTGAATATCCATCTTTATGCGCGTGGTATGCTAAGATCTCCGAAAACCATTAGTTCCCAGTGAAGTCATGATATTAAAATAGTGGTTTGTTTTACTGCAGATAACATGGAGAAACTACGAATACTGTTGTGTATTGAAAAGTCAGAACGGTAAAGCTTCGTACAGAACTGATTGGTGCCAATTTGGTGAAGTTACTTCCCGCGAAAATGCCAACCATGCAGTGTCCTGCGTTTTCGAAAGGATTCCACTGTTTCCACGAAGTGACCAGAACCCCATAGCGATTGCCATTTTGACAATGAAATATCGAGAACTAAGTAGTTGGTCGGATAGTACTACGCTGGACGGCGGCGTTAAGGGTGAGACAATTATTGAATAAATAAAATATCTACAAAATAATATGAAAATGAAGTGCAGCCTGGCAATAATCAATGTACATATGTATAATCGTAAAAGATTTCATCGATTGCACGAATTGACCAGAATCCGATAGCGATTGCCATTTTGACAATGAAATATCGGGAACTAAGTAGTTGTTCGGATAGTACTACTCTGGACGGCGGTGTCAGGGGTAAAAAAATTAATGAATAAATAAAATATCAACAAAGTGATATGAAAATGATGAGCAGCCTGGCAATAATTGATGTACTTATGTATACTCGTAAACGTCAGTGGTCTGAAGGTTTACCAATAAATTTAATGGGATGTAAAATAACTTTATAATAATATTTTGGGTTCAACGTAACCTAAGGAAATTATTCATCTGTATAAATGGCTGATGTGGTTGTAGGGCAACAACTATAACTGCGAAATTTGCTTTTTTAAAAGGCTAAGTTCTCCAAACTGTATATTCCATTTACGCGTCAGTGTTCAACATAAATTTCTGAAGCTGAGCTATTTTCAAGGAAACGATTCGCATCAAAATAGTATTATTTCGGTCTCCTGTGTCTGGATCATGTTTTAGTGAACTTTAAAGACTTGAATTTAGAGATAATAAACTCGCATTTTTTTCCAAAAGTGATAATATTCCGTATTTATCTGTGGCTACGACGCTGGGTGATCCGGCTTTCTGTCTGGCCATATCTCATTTGGTGTGGAGGCCATTAAACAGTGGAACTAAACTTGGGCATGTGCGGCGTACCCATCTCCCCGGCTGCCAACAGTCGTACAGCATCGTGAAAAGACAGAAAAACGAAGTATACGTTTAAGTGCCGCAGGTGTAGTTAAGCTGCGCTCCACATAGCACACCACGTGCCCTCGCTCAAAAATTTCTGGTTACGCCGCTGCAATGGTACTTAATAAAATATTGCTTTCTTCAAAAAGCTTTCTTCTTTCAAAAATGTCTTCTTACGCCACTGTAATAGTATTTAACAATGCTTTCGAGGGTTTTAGAAGGTACAGAAAGTTTTCTTTGACAAAAAACGATTGAGTCACAAAATGCTTCAGCACGCTGCATCGGTCCGAAAACAATTGTTTGTACAAAGCGTTTCGTCGTGTCAATTTGCTGCATCGCGTTTAACTCAATACTTAACTACAACCATTTAATTATTTGCACGGCGTCTAAGGGCGTTTGCAATTTTTAGGCGCTATTCTTCATCAACGTTTATTAAGCTTGTTAAGACATACAAGCTCACTTGGGGAAAGGGGATCATCTTCCCTGAGACGTCGGAACCCCCTCGGCGCAAAGCGCCGTCAACCCTTACCTAGCAGGTGGCCAGGCCACTACTTCTAGCGTCGCCGCAATCGCCAAACCCAGGGGCGGCGCCTTTGGGCGCCGCATCCCAATTCCGCCCATCGAGCACTCGACTACGCACACTAGGTCTTAGGGCTTTGTACACGCATGGTTAAAAAGCAGTTGGTATATATTGTTAAATACAAAGGTCGAATTCTCATAAGCAATAGGAACAGTCAAACAAAGTTGTGCTTCATGTAATCGAATGACAAACAAATAGACGAAATGCCATACACTTTATCGCATTCCAACAGTTGCTGTAGTGAACAATGTTTCGCCACGTTGCTTTCTTGCATGGTTTTTAAATACTCTATATTCAGCTAAATTACGTTATTTTCAGTCAGAATTATGGACTGTGGTCTTAGTAACTCAACGTGCTCTGAATGCCTGTCGATGTCTTCACGTTGCCGTTGGTGTGCCGGTAATGATAATAAATGTTTGTTACACAGTGACGATAGCTACAGATATGGAATGCATTGTGAAGCTAATATCATTGATCGCAATGGCATTTGTGCAAATCCAGTTATTACAAAGGTATGTATGTTCCAAACTATGTTTCGCGAGTATTTCTTTACTCTATGCTGCATTACCACCAGCGATATCGATATCGAGGCAACGGTTTTGATTTCATACAAATTTCGAAAATTTAATGTATTCCCCCTCTCCACCCCCCTCGACCCCCGATGACCAGCTGATCCCGCCCGAAGAGACCAAAGGCCTGTTCTCTCCCTTGCTCCGGCGATAAAAATTTTTAATCATATACCCCGACCAGCAAATCCTTTCTGGGCGCGTCAATGCTAGAATTTGCCCATAAAAGTGACGTCCCAGCAGTGCATCAAGCTTAAATGGTTTCTTAAACGAAATATTATAAACGTGGTGTGAACACTATGTATTCTTGCATGCAACCAGTCCGTCTCCTCTATTGGTATTATTTCTCTTCAGAATTTACTTTTTAAAATGTAGCAGTAGAATTTCCGCTTAGTTTTGCATAGCAGTAAAATCACTAGTTGGGTCTCAAGCCAGATGGCTCTCCTCACATTCCGCTTGTATTTTTTAGCCGAAAATATTAGAAGTATAATCTAAAGGACCCACAAGGATCGAAGGCCAACTGCAAGAGGCCATTGAGTCATAGCATCATCTGCCAATTTGAGGTAAAAAATTGGTTTACTCTGAGGTTGGTATGTTATGATTACTCTGACATTGCCGCCAGTAGAGGATAGATTAGATCTGCAGTTTATCAATCAATCATTTGGTAGGATAAACAAAGTAATTTTGTGCGCTTTAGAATTTCAAGCTTCAGTAGTAGTGTTAACGCTGTCTTCATTATTCTTATATAAAACACGAAATTTGTCGATTTATGGAGACAATTGCTTATATCAAGGCGGGCCTATAATAATAAGTCGAAGTTTTTGTTAGTGTTACAAGAGTATTGTGAGTTTGCTACTGCATATCGATATATGTTTATTCACGAGAAAGTTGATTGTGGGCGTATACCCACCTAACAGTGCAAGTGAAAACTTAGTCGCGCACTACGCTGGATGATGATAAATAGTTTAAACTAATATTGCATGGTCACGTCAAATGCTGTTGTAATTCAACTCCATTCGTCAGATTGAAAATGAGATTTGGGCTGCCGAAAGTGTCACTTAGATGGCCGATGGTGTCATTTTGGTGATATACTTCGGTGCCCGAAATGTCATTTAGTCGAACGATAACGTCATTTACGCCACCCGCGGTGTCGTTTGGGTGATCGCCAATGTCACTTCGCTAACCAATAATGTCATATAGCCGACCACGGGTGTGATTTAGGAACCGCGTTTTTTTGGTGATTGGTAAGGTTATTTATTTAAGTGGCGGTGTTATTTAGGCGACCAGAAATATCATTAGTCGGCGATGTCATTTTGGTGACCGGTGGTGCTCTAGGTGACCGGCAGTATAGGTAACCGGCCAACCAGATAGGCGTTCAGAAATATAATATGGCGACCGCCAATTAAATTTGTGTAGGCAGTATTCTTTAACCGTTCAGCAATGTCACTTCGATGACCGGTTAATTTATTTGAGTAATCAGCAGTGCTATTTAGGCGGACCGACAATGTTGTTTAATTGACCAGCGCTGTAATTGTTTCGGTGCCTGGTTGCGTTTAGCTGACCAGCTGTGGTATTACGGTGACCGGTAATGTGACTTACATGGCGACACTGTCGTTAAGGGTTAAGAAACGTCAATTTGGTGACACACAACGCCTTAACCTTATTGAGTACACTTAACTGAGGTTTCACAAAGCGGCGATATCTTGCTGTAAATACATTTAAAAATTTCTTTTCATTGAAGTGTTTAATTCTAATTCATTAGCGGTTGAATTTGGTAGAATTGCATAAGACCTTCAGTTAGATACCTATACCATATATGCTGACGCTCCGAGGTCTCAAGGGCTACCTGAAGTGGCGTGGGGTGACAAACAGTTAACGACCTCCCCTCTCCATTCACACCCACAATTTGGCCAAGTCAAATTTTTGCAAATTTTGCCCTGCTTGTGCAAAAATTTTCTACGCGCCTCCGACGCAGGATGGGGGACACGGTACTTTCAGAGAGTACTCCAGGGCCTCGGAGGGGGATACTAGGCTTCAGCCCCTCTGAACTCCTGCTTCGGCATGTATGACCTATATCAATAATTGACGCTAAATTTCACAGGGTTAACGAATTATTAGTATTCGAATTAAGCTGCATGAGGTTTACACATCTGAAATAAATCTTTCTGGCATGAATTAGTGTTTACTTTGTCTAATGTTGAACAAAATTTAATCACAAGGGCCGCTTCTATTCGGATTATTTAAATGCAAACGTCGTACCTTAGTCACTACGCTATTCGGGGACTTTTTATCGGCTCCTCAAGAAAACTCGCAAAGCGAGCGAATAACAACCCACGTGCAAACGAAGTCCGCCCGACGAACTCGATTAGATAAATAATAAAAGTTTTTACATAGCGCGGCGCTTCAAAACGTACGATGTATTAGATGTGTTACATTATCAGGGACATGGTTAATCGAGCGTAAATGATTTGAGTTTGAGTAACGAAATCTGGATTTGACAAACGATTTGTAGGTTACCCCGAGTTGTGGCTCTCGGCGCGGTGGCCAACGCATAACCATTGAAGGTTCCAATTTGGGTTGGCAGTCGTCGGATATTTCGATAACTATCGGTCAACACAACTGCAGTATTGTTGGTGATCGATATATTCCTGGAAAACGGTACATTGTTTCTTCTGTACTTTGTCACGGCGTATTCATGCAATTAAAACATTAATAATTTAGGGGTAACTTACCTCGATATGACGTATAAGAGCAAATGTACTTTGTTTATATAAAGGATTATGTTTATGATATCATATTTGATATTTCGCAGTTATATAAGGTGAGGCCTTTTTAGCATTGATATCACTAAAGATATCACTATTTGAGCGAATCACTGTTTATCAAAAACAGGGAACTGGTGGGTGCAATTATTTATGAAGTTTTAATAATTTCGAATTTACAAAATTCTAACCATCAAATATTTATTAGTCGGAATTGTGATAATAAATTGTGTAGTTTTCAAATCGGTTAGAAAATATTTCTCTTATGCGGATTAATGCTCGCATACGTAGAGCTTCGTTGTTTCATGGTGTTTTGGTGCTAGTATAGTTACTGTTTTTATATTTCATCGATATTGCCTGTAGTATGTTACGCACCACAATTTTGTTTGAGCTTCTTAATTTCCGCAAACGGTCGCAGTGGTAATTGATTTTAATACAATGATGAAAGTGTTACAAAATTCGACTGCAGACAATATTTTTCGTGTAAAATTACAATACCTAAAGTTAATAAAAGCCTCAGTAAACGTGCAATGTTTTATGGTAAGCTGAAAACTTCCGACCAAATTCCTAAAATTGCATCAAAATTAAACTTCGCTTTTTAAGTTCCTTCCATGCGCAGCAGTTTAACGCAACATATGATGTTCAATTTATTTTTTCAGCGAAATTTAACAAGCGCAAGTCATTTTCCTGTTGGCGATTAACAATGGGCTTTTAAAGCTATTTAATCCGTTAAAATTTTACTATTTTAAAACAACGTTGACTAAAGTGCCAAAATTTTGACGCTTCCGAGTGCTAAAATGTCGCCAGAAGATATTGTCAAAACGTTTCTATTTTGTAGTTGCTCTTTTGTATATATTGCTGGTGTGTCTATTATTGTGTTTCTGGGACTTCTGGGAAGGAGGGTAAGGAAACACAATATTAAAGCTCGTAGTACTTACTCAGCACAACCTGACCTTGCTGGGTTCATTTCCCTGCGCTGCATGGTTTACCAGTATATTTTGGCTGTTATTATGTTATTTTGTACTGTATTGTATATATAATTATGACATATTTTACAATCGAATGCGAGACAATATCTTCCAGTGATGACGACAAATATCCAATTGAAGCTCCAATAAAATTATGACCTGTTTTAGAATTGAATGAGGGACAATATCTGCCAGTAATGCCGACAAATATCCGATTGAGGCTCCAATAAAAGTATGACATATTTTAGAATCGAATGCAAGACAATATCTGCCAGTGGTTGCCGACATATATACAAATGAAGCTCCAATAAAATTATGCCCTGTTTTAGAATCAAATGAGAGACAATATCTGCCAGTAATGCAGACAAATATGCAATTGAGGCTCCAATAAAATTATGACCTGTTTTAGAATTGAATGAGCGATAATATCTGCCAGTAATGCCGACAAATATCCAATTGAGGCTCCAATAAAATTATGACATATTTTAGAATCGAATGCAAGACAATATCTGGTTGCCGACATATATACAAATGAAGCTCCAATAAAATTATGCCCTGTTTTAGAATTGAATGAGGGACAATATCTGCCAGTAATGCCGACAAATATCCGATTGAGGCTCCAATAAAAGTATGACATATTTTAGAATCGAATGCAAGACAATATCTGCCAGTGGTTGCCGACATATATACAAATGAAGCTGCAATAAAATTATGCCCTGTTTTAGAATCAAATGAGAGACAATATCTGCCAGTAATGCCGACAAATATGCAATTGAGGCTCCAATAAAATTATGACCTGTTTTAGAATTGAATGAGCGATAATATCTGCCAGTAATGCCGACAAATATCCAATTGAGGCTCCAATAAAATTATGACATATTTTAGAATCGAATGCAAGACAATATCTGGTTGCCGACATATATACAAATGAAGCTCCAATAAAATTATGCCCTGTTTTAGAATCGAATGCGAGACAATATCTGCCAGTAATGCCGACAAATATCGACTTGAGGCTCCAATAAAATCATGACATATTTTAGAATCGAATGCAAAACAATATCTGCCAGTGGTTGCCGACATATATACAAATGAAGCTCCAATAAAATTATGCCCTGTTTTAGAATCAAATGAGAGACAATATCTGCCAGTAATGCCGACAAATATGCAATTGAGGCTCCAATAAAATTATGACCTGTTTTAGAATTGAATGAGCGATAATATCTGCCAGTAATGCCGACAAATATCCAATTGAGGCGCCAATAAAATTATGACATATTTTAGAATCGAATGCAAGACAATATCTGGTTGCCGACATATATACAAATGAAGCTCCAATAAAATTATGCCCTGTTTTAGAATCGAATGCGAGACAATATCTGCCTGTGATGCCGACAAATATCCAATTGAAGCTCCAATTAAATTGTCGTATTTGAGTCATCCAAAGTTCGTTACACCAGAACGAAATTTTACTTTTATGGTAAGTTAGCGCTTGTGCGTAGCTTTTCAAAGCTGAATTTCGCCGAACCGATTTTTATCTGCTATGAGCAACAAATATCACAATAATTTATGCTGTAAAGCCAGATTGGTCTTAATAGCATCGTTATAGAAGACGGTGAGATGAAAAGATAAAAATTCAACTATATTCTTAGCTGTTTGCTGTAAATGTCAAGTGTGCCGGGGAAATCGTGATGGAATACGAAACCCCTGGAATGTTGCAATGACCCAGTATTTAAAAATGGTGGGTTCAAAGTCAAAAATAGTAAATTTAATGGAGCGTCGGTGAAAATTTAGGATTTATGTTTCATAGCTCATATATGTTATATGCATGAACTCGATATTTTGTGAAGATGGTAATGATCTGGTAGATTCAGTATTATAAATGCTTTAGTCGCTGCAAGGACATAGAATATAAAATTCAAAATTTTAACCGGTTTTCGAAGCCAGGAAGTTGTTGAATAATATCTTTGTCTGTGTTTTAAAGTCGAAAAAAGTAATGAATTCTTTGGGTCTCTCGACGAAAAGAATTGTTTTGAGTAAGAACAAAATCGACAAATAATAATTCGCGAAGCTGGTTTTGTACTTTTCGAATATTTGTACATACTGCACGATGATTTGGTTCATCAGTTTTCTTCATAAAGCCTAGTAATATCATCAACGGCCCATACATTAATGAACCCGACGAGATCCGCTGCATCGGATTATCTTAAAGAAGCTCGAATTGCAAAAGCTCTTGTTCCGCATTTGCATAGGATTTATATTATTTTCTCGCTGAGCTCGCTACCGTACACAACGTGACTATGGCGTTGCTTGAGACGTGTGGTGTAAATGTAGTTTTTCTTGCCAGATAACCGCTCAATATCAAAATCCAACTGGCACATCGTAATGATTCGTGAATCTTTTCAGGGGCGTTGTCGACAACTAAACAACACTATGACCATACATGCCGGCAGGGGGGGGGGTAGGGGGGGTTACCCCCCCTGAGGTCCGGACCCCCTTTCCGAGGCCGAAAGGCCAGGGGGGGGGTTACCCTCCCCTGGGGGTGCGCAGCACCCCCTCGGGTTGCGCACCCACCCCCCCGGGCCCAAAAGGCCCGGCTAGTTTTCCCCCTTGGGGGTGCGCGCAGCAGCCCCTCCCCTGAGGGTGACTTGACCGCTGTCCGAGTTTTAAAGCTTGACCTTAGTGAAACTTGCGAAAATTGTCCCTGCTTGTTGCTAGTGGTGCATATGCAGCATAAACTTGTGCGAAAGCTTTTTGTTGACGACGTCATTCCCCCTGAAATAAATGTTAACCGGAATACTTATTTATATACTAACTAGATTTAGACATTGAATGTCTGCTATGGTCCACGGTGGATTAACCACGAACTCAGCACTAAAATAGCACTGGAACACTCCATCGCCGTAGGAGTCGCACCCGGTAGCTCAGCAGACAAAAGCCACGGGCGAGCTTTCTTATGCCACAGACCCATACCACATGAAATTGCTCAATTTTTACTTAGTTGTCATTTCATTTGTTTTTCGTTCTGTTTCACCAAAACAAAGGTCCTCACGAGATCGACCCCCCTAGACAAATTTGGCCGGCCAGGGGGTCCCCTGGAATGGCCTGACCCCCCCCCCCCGTGGGGGCCTCTACCCCCCCTGGCATGACCGACCGTCGGCATGTATGACTATGACCATTGTAATGTATGTGTCACATGCATTTTGTCGCTGCGATAACCCAGTTAAATGTTATGCTTTCTAGGACAATAAATTCGGTCGCATTGTTCGAAAGGTTGGCCCAAAGTCTGGAACTCTAATAAAACTGGTATCCATACATAGTCGATGTATGCTTGATCATGCGCTTCAGCTTGAGCCAAACTCGTCGGTACAGTCTTCATACTTTAATATGACTTTCAAAATTAACCTAACAAACTGTAGTCTTGACACACACAAGACCGTGAAAAATGAAACAGCATATCATCAAACTCAACTGGAAGTCATGCAATGTTTAGCGCGATGGCCAATGCATGTCCCGTTCGAGCCAGACATGGTACTTCAGTTAACGGTCAGCGGAATCCAGACAGAATCGAAAGAGCTGCAGTTTAACTTCACCGATGATCCTTTCATCGAACGAATACTTGGGAACAATATGTCAATAGTTGGGTAATTGTGCTTGTGATCTGAAAAAGTTTTCATTTTCAGGCACGCTGGTTCTACTGCACTTCCTTAATAGGGGATTTACTTTTGTGTGGACACAGGCGGAAAACAATGTGTGGTAGCAGGAGAGAAGCCAACATAAGGGTCAATTCAGTGACATGTTTTAAATTGACCCTTATACATCAAATACTCTACGTGATCTGCTAACCAATACCGGCGAGGTAAAAGAAATTTTGCAACCTTAAGCAAATTCAAATGTTGCACAGGGAAGCAAATATTTTTGTGAATTTGTCAATTTAAATTCCTAAAACTGGTCTCTACCGGTTATTACATTTTACGCGATATATACTTGCGTTACAAGATTTTGTATTTCAGTCTCGTCTTCGTTTGGGCATTTTGTTTTAAAGATCTAATTTTCACTTTTCTAGCGGAGGGCTGTGGAAAGAGTTCGAAATTGCAAACTTACAAGCTGTCGATGATGTTTCACTCATTTTTCCTGATGAAAACGTTGAGGCGTTCAGTGCAAAGTGTCGAATACAAGAAAACGACAGTAAAAAGTAGGTGGAAACCAAATGTTTCTTTGGCAATGAATCTCTGGATTTATATAGGTATATCATGTTTACAAGGGACTAAAATTTATATAACAGACACGTCAAAACGTTTTTAATGTTGCGGCGCATTTACGGTTCCTCGTGGGGAATTAAATGATTCATCAATAAAAGTCACAAAAATGTTTTCGGACGTTGGCTTCGAATTTCTACCGTCGATTAGTTGCACTAAACTCAATACGGTATTTGTGTTGAACGTGATAGGTTTTCTTCTATACATATAAATTGTGACATATTTTATTAAAAGAAGAATTTTTAGTCATGGCAGATTTTATTAGAGTTATAAAAGATGCGCCTCAAAATATATAGATTCAAAATGTCGTATGATCTATTGGACATATTTCATTAATCACCGTTGGGTTTGTCCGGTAGGTAAATGCAATCATTAATTTTGTCTCACTTGCAATTTTAGACGCCATGTTGTGTAGACTTCTATAACTCTTTTTGTGCTTATTCTAGACGGGAAAGTGTCTCTTGAAAAGTGACTAATAGGTTTTTAAAGAAGCATCCACAGTACGACAAATGTTTTTCACAAAACTGATATTTCGCGAGGTAGATTGTCGTGTTTCTTTGTTACTGAACTACTGTAATATTATATTATAACAACGGCTATAGCTCAGAACGAATTGGTAGATACCAAGAATGTTTTAGCTTTGTTTATGTTTAACTATCGGCAAGTAACGGTGAAAGCATTGATGCATATGTCTATTTTTTCAAGAACATGGATTAAAACCGCTTTCATTTAGTCCAAAATCAATTAGAAAATTTTAGTTTTGTCTTTACCATTGAAATCTCGAAAGTGATGTGATAAAAATTTTCGAAGCACAAGTTACATGGAATATTACACCCGCATGTGAAACATTGTATTGCCTTGGGAAACAAATTCCCTCATGTGAAGCTGAGGGACGTATTAAGTCATGAACCCAAACACGACGGCCCGAAGCCTTTAACTTTACTTGACATATATAAGCTAATTTGTTTCCATTACTTATTGTTTGTTGTTTACCATATGTGCAATACATTTATTGTGTGTTTACGCTCTACTTTCTTGTTATAAAATGTATACAAAAGTAGTATATGCATTGCGTATGTATATATCTATACGAAATGTATAATTATGTATGAATACGTTTATGAATTGTCGTATATCGGAACCTAGTGTATGTATGCAGTACCTTCTGTCATGTGTTTACTTTTGTATATGATGCGCACTTAATGTATTTCGCCTTGTGTGTTGAAGGTACGCTTGTGTACAGGGTGCAGTAGAATTTTAGGAGTAAGCTAATTTTGAGGGAGTTTTACAGGAGAAACGAAATTACAAAAGTTTCATGTGAGTCTATATAATAAGTTGGAAATATATCGGATTTGAGTGTAAGGGTTGTGTGCCTTAAGCGTTAGGCCTACATTAGCGGATATTTGTATGTGTATCTGCTGGATTTTCGAATAAAATCTTAAAATTTGTTTATACTTAGGAATTCGGGGAAAATCATATAAACTTATTCCCTAACGACTAAATTTCACTTGGAAACAGAGCAAAACTTGGAAAACTTTATATGTAAATCGGAACACTTAGAGAAATCTATAGGGAGAAAATTGGAAGTAAGACCTACAGCTCAGGTATTTAGGCGGTTGTGCAGTTAGATCAGGGTCTCAATCCGCCTCAGAACCTGCGTAGTGAAGGTGAGTACTATTCAGTCGTTTATGTGTCTTATATGTTTGGTTTGTAATTTGTTGTATTATACAGGAGGAAATAAAAGCCGTCTACTTAAGTGGTGTAATAAGGTAAAGACTTAAGCATAACTGTTAATCTTGAAAAACTTTGATAAATATTGCCTGAATATTTGATGTAGTTCGCGTGTAATCTACAGTGGTACTAATTACCCCTAGGATCACGTAGGTTGCAAAGAACTCACCAATAATACCCTGACCAAATCGAATAAAAGATCTTATGTCACCAATTTTGTGTCAAAATCGTGTTAATACTGAAGTTGCTGCAAAACTTGCGACTGACTGACGGCAACTGGTTTAAATTTTGACAGTCTGCGTACTTTACGTTATATGTTATCGCCTGAGTAGATAGAAAACAGATG
>JASANE010019234.1:0-30003 GCA_030248225.1 Trileptium ribeirensis
GTTGTATGTGTTGCTTTCGGCTTACTATGCTTTATTTAGGTAAATGCATAGCAGACGATAATTAGTCCTAACTAGTCCTCCTGGGCAGGTGTGAGGGAAGGCGCAGTGGTACTAAAGCATCCACACATCAATCTTTGCGAATTGAGCCAAATATTATAGGAGAGAATGTATAAAAAATTGTTCGAAAAAATATTTCTCCTATCGATTAGCATTCGTTGCCACTTGAACCCCCAGTTGAAATTATAAATTAGCCAAAGTAGAGGTAGTATATACTTCTACAACTAAACGAGCTGATAATAACATAGATGATTTATATATAATAAGTATATCTTATTTATTGAAACTGAAAAATATTAAATCTAGAATAAACTTGTTCTACAAAATATCGCGATCGATACACTATTAATCTACACCGCCCGCCGTGGATCAAGGGACTAATACTTAGTGTAAATAAGCAAAACGCTTGCCACAAATTTAGTTTTAATTGAAAATGTTACGAAGTTTATACAAAGGCATAAAATAACTTTCAGAGCTGTATGAGTTATAAATAATATACAATAATATATATTTGCATGAGCATAATCTTTTTAATTATATAATGCTAGTTAATCATAGATTTAAAATATGCACATCTTATAAATATGTATATATGTGTATATAGTAATATGGTATTTTAATACGGATTACAAAATATAATTGCAATTATAATTCAATCATTTTTTAAAGAGCTGTTTAACACCTCATACAAAAAGCATCTTATTTAGTAAAACGAATTAAACTTATTGCTTGTTTTTTGAAGATTATTTGAAGGTACGTTATTAAGAGGTGGTAATGCAATTCTGGTGAATACCAAAAAACAAACATCCATTGTAGTGGCAGCTCCAACATGTAATATCAATCGTCACATAATGAAATGTATACGCAAAATTATATCTGATTATAACAAATTTGATGTCGAGACAGAATGTAGTTTAACAACCTATCACGTCTGACCAACAATTAAACCAACACACAGTTTCACGATACTTGGGACATTCTTTTTGGTAGAAAGGGACACTTTAGGACGTAGTGCGAATGTGATCTTGGGAAGCTGCAGCTCACTCATTCGCCAGATATATAGCTTGGCACCTATGCTTGATTTTAACAGACTGCAGTTATTGGCTTATCGTTGGTTCTTTGTCGTTGTCCGTCTGCGCCCATTGTGTGGTGTGCTTGAAAACACTAGTGCAACATTTGCTTCGGAAAGTCAAACGAGGCTACATATTACTTCTAACATTAAGATCTTTGCACTAGCGGTTACCAGTCCATCAACGAATTACATTCAAATAAATGACACATGTCTATATTATATGAAAGCATTCACTTCTTGCCTTGTTGTCGCTGGGGCGTAGTTGTTATGTTAATGGATAGCATGTCTGAAGCTGCCACTAAACAGATGTTGCGTTCTGGGCATCCGTATGAGAATTAACTACAGTATCTATTAAAAGGAATGAACTTAGATAAAAATTTTAGAAAACAAGCAGAAGGACTTTAATTCGTTTCACTAAATAGAAAGATATTTGTCAGACTGCTAATCTTAGAAAAACAGCTACTTAGAAAAAAATCATATCAATTATAATTGCAATTATATTTTGTAATCCGTATTAACAAAATACTATATTAACTATATACACATATATATATTGATGTATATTTTAAAATTATGTATTAATGTACACATTAATTGATTAAAATACTTAATGCTCATGCAAATATATATTATTGTATATTATATTTAACTAGTACAGCTTTTGGAAGTTATATTTTCTATGCGCTTTTATAAAAGTTTGCATAACCTTTTTCAATTAAAACTAAATTGTGGGACTGTTGCTTATTTACACTAAGTATTAGTCCTTGTAATGCCACAGGCAGGTATATACTAATACATTGTATCAATAGCAAATTGTTTGTAGAACAAGTTTATTCTAGATTTAATATTTTTTCAGTTTTGACGACAAATATACTTATTATATATAAATATCGTCTATGTTATTATAGCTCGTGCAATATATATCTACTATTATAGTAAATAGGTATTATGGGGGTCCAAGCTAGGAAACAACCACATGTTTTTATAAATACTTTTTTGCTACATTATTACTACTATAATAATTTCGTCGTGTCGAGATCTAACAGCAAATGTTCATTACCACTGCGCCTTCCCTCCCCGGCCTAGCTTAACATTTTTTTGTTACGGCATCTAGCTGGATAAATAATCCCTTGTGAGGGATTAATTCATGACACTTCATAAGTAAGTGGAGTAGCAAGTTACACACTAACAAACTATTTGGAAGCTTCGTACAAATTCAATATAATAGCGGCTATTTGAGAGAAACATATATATTTAATGTTGTGTGTATGCGGGTTTTTTTGTATTTGTACGGATTATTAGAAAGTTTCTTGTACAAGAAATTAACTTTTTAATCTATAAGTGCAGTAATCAAATATAAACGCATAATATCGGTTTAGCTATAATAATATATACCACTATTGGCCGCTACAAAATTGAAAGTAAATTTAAAACGGTATGGCAATACTTAATGGTCCGAAAAAATCCAGCATGTCATTATTTAGAATATGTCGGCCGCTTTTGCAAATTTTATTGGATCATGTTAAGTTCACCTCCTTCTCCCCGTGAGTTGGGGAGCTTGACGTAATAAGTGCTATAGGATTAGAAGTTAAACTAATGGTGAACCCAGGCTTAGGCTTGGCTAGGCTTACACCTAGGTTTAGGCTTAGAATTTTGGCTTAGGATTAGGGTTAGGCTTACACCTAGGTTTAGCTTAGACTTTGGCTTAGGATTGGGTTTAGGCCTCAGGTCCAGCTTCAACTGGCTCAGGTTTAGGGTTTAACTTTTACACCTAGGTTTAGGCTTAGACTTGGACTTAAAAAGACAAATAATGAATTATTTTGAGGGGGGCTTGATCATATTTTTATATTTTTACAAGCGCGGATGGTTTGTTTTTTTCAGTAATAATCGGAAACTTTCAAGTCATGTCGGTTTTTTATTAGGGCCATTAGTGACTCTTCATCTTTTTTAGCGTTATGTAGAGAAAATTTCATCGGCATTTTCGTGTAGCACAAGTGCACCAGTCATTCGTATTTATGGAAAATTTATACCGATATGCCTTTATTGTTCTAATGTCTTACATTGTTTGAAAATAAAAGCGAAAACAAAAATTCATCTATATTACAACATGGAGTTATGTGATGTGTAAAAACAACCATGTATTAAGTGCAGCAAGGATATGGTTCAGAAATGAATGAAATTCCGTTTGAACGTCATCATCGAACCATTATTTGGACATAGCCAAAAGTAGTGATAGGCGTGGTTCGAGGACTCTATGTTTGATACAAGATACAAATATATCGACAAAAGGCTTATGTATAGTGGCTAGGATCATTTGTGGAAATTCATATGATATCCGTGTGATTATCGTCCTAAAAAAGGTACCAAATTTTTCACATGGTATTAGTCAAGATGCAACAATTTATTATTGACCGTCACTTTATTTATTAGACTCGTATTTGGAAGAAGAATCATATCCGGCCGCACCCATTTGCTCGTCCGCCGCTGCTGCTGTGTTATTCATGTAAAGTGTTTGACAGTCGTGCGAAAATTATGCAGCAAAAATAATTGCTGGTTGTGTTAATTTTATTTGTTTCATTCATATCGCTAGATTTAATTCATAAACCAAAATTAACTAGATGCTTCCCTTAGACCATTTCAGTCTTTCAGATTCACTTATTCTTTATATAACTAGTCAGAAAACAGTGCAATGTACGGAAGATTTAGCAGGAATTGATGGTTTAGCTAAGAGCTACGCAGCATGATATATCCACAGAAGCACTATACAGTTATAGCAAAATCGAGGCAGCCAATTCATTTTGATAGGTGTTAACAGAACTGTGAATATAAATATGGGTTTCTTTCGAAAAATAGTTCCCTTGTGCTTAAGATATACATGGATTATGGACGTCGTTATTAGCATGCTGAACTTAACAAGGACTATAAATAAAATTGGAATAGGCATTACTCACTTATAGTTGACAAATGCAGTTTTTATTCTAAGTGCGTAAATTATATTGGCACAATTTGAACGGTTGAACCATTTATTTCTCAGTTGAATATGATACCGAAATAACATCGCAACCGGTCAGCGGCGTAGATGCACGGACCTAGTGAGCCAAGACCAATCCAATCTCCGCGATCCGTAGCTCTTGATAGTAGAAACTCTTAGGTTAAGTCACGGACAACGTTTATATGTTTGGCAATTACTAGACCCCTTGGAAACGTTGAACCTTGCTACGCGTATGTAAATGTTGGTTCCTCTGGTTTCTGGGAATCCAAGCTAGGTGTGCACCAAGTTTTAAATGTACAACACCGTATATCTTACTTATCTACTATCAATTTGGTATCATCACTGAGTTTAATCAGTGTGAATATTAAAAGTACAATGGAAGATTTTAATCACTGAGTTTAGTCAATATAAATATTAAAATTATCATGCAAGATGTCATAGCCATTTTTGCAAGCTAAATCTAAGGATTTTATTTTTATTGTTTATCTTTGCTTGCATGCCGCGCTGATTACCACCTGTATACAGTGCAGCAGTTTAACTATGAACGTGACTAGAATGCCAATATTGATGATGATATAAAATGAACTTTAAAGCGAAATACTGCGCCGAGATTATAAATTCCACTGTTTTATTTCTTTATATTCATATGTATATGTTTATATATATACGTAAATATATATACTTTACTTATGTATATGTATGTACACCATATATAATCGTGATACCACAGTAGTTCACCTCCGACCTAATGACAGTCTTTCATAATCGTTAACGCTCATGATACAAACTATGTGCAAAGCTTTGTTTGTGGTTTGCTACAACATTTTTGAAACTTGCTTTCCATGGTCATTATGGCCTAAAAACGTAGAATGTTTCCGGAATATCGTAAACTTAATGACGGGCACGTGGGAGGGAGGTTTAGGGGAATAAAGAAGTTCTCGTGGAAATAGGACAATCGCGTGGCATCCAAATATCAAAAACTTGAACTGCGGTACGAGGTCAAATGTTTCGATAGGGAAGCGATGATACGTGGTCACATGGTCAGGGTCAGTCCGACCGCCAGCTTCTCACACGTCTAGCGTTATGTCTTTATTGTAGGTACAACAACAAACAACCCGGAACTGGGACAATCGCGTGGCACCAAAATATCAAAACTTTGAATTGCAGTACGAGGTCAAATGTTTTGATGGGGAAGCGATGATACGTGGTCACATGGCCAGGGTCAGTCCGACCCCCAGCTTCTCACACGTCTAGCGCTATGTCTTTACGGTAGGTACAACAACAACGACCCGGGAACAATCGCGTGGCACCCAAATATCAAAACCTTAAACTGCAGTACGAGGTCAAATGTTTTGATGGGGAAGCGATGATGCGTGATCACATGGTCAGGGTCAGTCCGACCGCCAGCTTCTCACACGTCTAGAGTTATGTCTTTACTGTAGGTACAACAACAATGACCCTGGAACAATCGCGTGGCCACCCAAATATCAAAACCTTGAACTTCAGTACGAGGTCAAATGTTTCGATGGGGAAGCGATGATATGTGGTCACATGGTCAGGGTAAGTCCGACCCCAGCTTTTCACACGTCTAAATTATGTATTTGCTGTATGTACAACAACCACAACGCTGGATGTCTGTATGTATGTATCGAATAATGCCGTGGTTCATTCACGAACAAAGAATAGACGTTGCACTCTGCTACACGTAATTAGTCAAATAGATACCTGGAAAACAAATGTACCTATATAATATAAACGGTGCTGCGTTGTTTTCTAAATATATATAAGACCGAAATAATAATAGTAATAATAATGTTGCACTTCTGAGGTTTGTGTTCATGAAACTCGTCGATATGTTTTGTCACATACAGATGTATCTACATATATATCTATTGGATAGGCTATTTTAGCGTCTGTCACAAATGCAAGGCGTTCAGATCGTTCGGGAGGATCAGCGTTTCGTAGATTCAAATATTAATTGCAACGCTTGCTTCCGCTTGAGTTATATACCTCAGTTATGTAATATAAAAATTATTTATGTGTTCGCATTAGTGATATAGTATGTGTATTCATGCTTAGCTTGCATGTAGTTATATTACATTTCTATATAAAATGGAAACATATACTACTAACGTGCTATGATTTATATAACTGACACAATATATACAATAATAATTATGGCAAATATTCATATTTTACCTGTAAAACAGGTCAAATGATGGAAATGCAGATACGAAATCGATAAAAGGAACTAGCCGTTCTTGCGATCGCGCAGTTTAGGCAACTTTCAGAAATAGGCGGTTACACTCGACTAATCTATAGAACCAACTAATTGACTTAGTATGCACACAATTTTTAAGCTAACCGTATTGCCACGCGCATAAGGGCTTAAGCTCTGGTGCTCCTAGGGCTCGGGAGAAGGAGGGTAGCCGGGTTCGGCGGACTGGCGGTGGTCGCCTCAGTGAGAAGCAGAAACCCTCGACAGGAGGACGTCATTCACAGGGTAGGGTGCTGAAAAAAAACTGGCCGTGATCCCATTTTCCCCGATTTCACCCCTTTTTTGCTAATTGGCACCCTATTTTTACCAGTTTATGCTAAAATTCTCCGCGTGCGGGGTTGCAGAGTATTGTGGTGGCAGGAAGATACTCCTTTATGGGGGGAGGTATACCAGGGCTTCGGAGGACGTGGAGTTTCTCGCTTAAGCCGCTCCTTTGGCATGTATTGGTTCAAGCAAACTCTAGACTCAGCCATGTTTGGACACTTATACTAATTTCTGTTCGCACATAAGGACATAGACAATACAGTAGCGGCGACCAACGAAGGGGTAAAGCATATACAGCTCAAACATATACTATATTTTTTAATGGTATCGTCATTATGTAATAATGTTGAATTTTATGAGATAAAAAAATATTTAATTTTATCAAAAATTGCATATATAAGATAGGTAATGAGTGAATTTCATTATGAGTCCCAAGAAAGACTTATATATTACGACGCCGCAGTCAGCGTAAACACATATTGTTAAGATTTATCGACATATAATTGGCTTTGGCAAAGCATTCCGAACCTCAAATAATTCATCGATTTCTAGGATTTTGCATGCTTACTACCTATCTATTCCTTGCAAAAGCATAATTATCTGTTATCCTGTATATAGTAACTGTGACTATGTGATACAATTTGAGCTATTATATTTTTTACAATGATAAGCCGACTATGAACAGTATTTCAGCAGTAACAATGCGGTAATATTAAGGTTTAATCTCGACTTTCTTAAATGTTTTCTTAAATGCCTCTGACATTTTATTAAAGCGTAGTACCGCGAGTTAAAATATAAAGATACATGCTTCGGACAATTTATACATAATTAATAATTTATATATGTATGTAAATATATATATTTACATGCACAAGATAAACAGTTTATAGTTGCATATGTAACGATAATGTAAAAAAACGTCGCATATACGTCATATTGTTATTATTAAGCTTAAGCTAAATTATTCATGAACATTTAGCTGCTGCAAGTTACGGCGAAATTACTATCGTTTTAAAACATATTAAACTACTCAATACGGGCATCACCTGATCTGGATGATTTGAAGTTTTTAGACTACCGATAGTATGATTAGGTATAAGAGTCAATGCTATGCTGCTTGGTCATATGTTTTTGTCAGTTTATTCATACGTTTAAACGTTATAGAAAGAGATGGCCGCTTCTAATACGTTTCCCTAAAGTAATGTATAGATTTTGTATGATATATTTATTGGTGATTAGTGTATTAACAAGAGGAGAACGTTAGCAAAGCTAGATTTAACTGCTATCCTAAAAATAGCTGTTATATGTCATGCATATGTGTACAGTGTAACACATTATTTGTGTGATCTGGCTTAGATGCACATATTAAGTGCAACAGTTCGTACATTAGTAATGCATGAATATCAAAACAATTTCGCATGGAATGTGATGCCGCAATTTTCTGTTTAGTGTCAACTTTCAGATTTATTTATATAAAAAATACAATTTTATTTGATTAAAATTTATAGCTATATATTATGATATACGCATCATAATGTGCGAATCATCACACATGTTTGCATCAAACACAACACATGCATTGTATGAGTTTGAATATATAATTGTATGAAAAATTATAAATTTGAAATATATAAATTGTATAAATTTTTACAAATATTTGTATGAAAAAATACACATGTTTGAAAATTTCTACATAAATAGAATTTTTGTGCTAATTTTCAACTTTATATTCTTATTATACAGCTTCAAATATGTTATGTGCTACAAATAATACATTTATTATCTGAAATTTAATACAAACTATGTGCAAAGAATTGTACATATTTGTATGCAATTTCATGCAAATCATGCATAAATTTTCATACATATGATGTATGTAATTTCATACAAAGTTATGCGCTACAAATCATGCAGCTCTTGTGCGTAAATTCATACAAAGGATATGTAAATAATCTTACATATTATGTCATAATTCATACTGATTATGGACAATGAATCATCCATTCATTGCGTTCAATTTGCTACAACTTATGTTCACCTAGTCATACATTAATATAAAAATTGGTACGTAATTGATGTAGGATTTGTTCGCCATACACATGGGCGTATTTCCTTTAACTTCTATACAAATTGCAGTACAATAATTTCACACAATAATTGTATGAAATTATCATCATACAAATTTTAAGAGAGTAGTTTCTCTTCTCTTTTCGTCTGACAGAAAAAAATCGGCACCGTCTATCCATCGGTCCGTCCGTCCAACTCCTATGCCGCATCTAAAAAGTATTTTTAGTTGAAAGGCCTAATATCCTTCATGTGCAAGAGATATTAATGTAACTAAAATTTTTGTCAAAAATTGTTTCCGTTAATTAGTAATTAACTAATTAGTTAAGCGTCTTAGCCTATTTTTAGCATTTTCAAACAAAAATTGCTTATTTTTCAACGAATAATTAGCGTAAATCTTTTTTGTGCGTATACTACATCTCGCCGTGCTGATTACGAATACGGTGTTTAATACTATTCGAGGATGTAAACACATGCTAAAAAATTATTCAATTAGCTAATTACTAATTAATTATTAATTAACTAATTTTTCGAAATTTTTCAAAGTTTTCTGTAATGAAAAAATTGCACACGGGAGTTTTATATTTCGCTAATCACGAATATGACATTTCTAAAGCTCTAAACCTTGACCATACATGCTAATTTGTTAATTAATTGACTAGCTAATTAGTTAATTTTATGCAAATTTTAAAATCACCTCAATTTGCTCCGCTGCAATTCGTTACACTTACTAGTATGCATACTTATTAATACGCTTATAGCCAATGCGCTTATAGCAAAAATACTTGTATAGTGAAATGTTCATTTGGTAGCGGTCAAATTATCTAAATGAAAATACAGGTGGATTTAGCAAATATGTCTTTACATAGGGTTTTTGACCTATATATTTCGCCATAAACGTATTCTATTGTATACGCAAATAAACATAATAACCTTGTGATTAACAATATTTTAGTAAATTACTGAGCAAAACATAACGGTCCAAACGTTAAGTATGACTATAAATTAACTACGTTGAAATTGAAAAACATTATAATCTCCTATCCAGCCTCATTGGTACGAGCACAACCACCAAATCAATAAGCAATTTTTCATGTTTGTGCGACAACTACAATAAGAAGTGTGCATAGATATGGCTAAAAAAATCGAAGCTTAAATCAAATTCAGTCAATTTACGGCTGAACTCAAGACATTTTGAATCTAGCAAAATTGATTTGGGTTTGATTTTTTATCATATCTATTCATAGATGTTAATCATAGTTTCCGTGTTACAAGCGAAAACCAAAAGCGAATCAAGAGTGGTGGACGCTAAAGGAAAACGGCCCTACCCTTTTATACGACCCCCAAAAGCGAATCAGGAGTGGTGGACGCTAAAGGAAAACGGCCCTACCCTTTTATACGACCCCCAAAAGCGAATCAGGAGTGGTGGACGCTAAAGGAAAACGGCCCTACCCTTTTATACGACCCCCAAAAGCGAATCAGGAGTGGTGGACGCTAAAGGAAAACGGCCCTACCCCTTTATACGACCCCCAAAAGCGAATCAGGAGTGGTGGACGCTAAAGGAAAACGGCCCTACCCTTTTATACGACCCCCAAAAGCCAATCAGGAGTGGTGGACGCTAAAGGAAAACGGTCCTACCCTTTTATACGACCCCCAAAAGCGAATCAGGAGTGGTGGACGCTAAAGGAAATCGGCCCTACCCTTTTATACGACCCCAAAAGTTTTGCCCTAGTGCCTCCCTCCTCCATTTTTTAGCCCCACCACTCCTAAGATGCCTGCTACGCCTATAGCGAAAACAATGACGTACTTGATAATTTTGTGGTTCTTCTAAGTTTAGCTTGGCGGCGCGATTACACAGGCTATCATCGCGCAATTGTAAAACCCGATTCACTTTCTCAAAGTAGTCTTTGTATTGTGTCGTTGTGGGTTTTATGCAAATAATTTATGAATGACAACGAAAGCAACTGTATGTCTTGTGCAGGGAATTACTATTGAGATATGTATATATGCTATAAGCCTGCTTAGCTCAACTTAAATGGCTATAATTTCTGGGTATGTTTATCCAAAACGCTGAGGTATATTATTTGCCGTCGTAAAAGCTATAATGTTTGAAACTAAGAATTATCCTATTAGCTGTCCTTGTTTGGTGAAACAATGGATGAATCATGGCGATGGAAAGGATTCGATAATGATTTGTGTTATATTATTATTATTAGATTCCAGTGTAATTTCGAACATTTTCAAAATTGCATAGATACCATTAATATTGCAATGAATAAAATATATATGTATAATAGGTCTATAATTTAATAATAAATGAGTAACTAACGCTAAACAGTAATATTCTGATGCTTATCCAAAGGTTACCTAACATGCTATACTGTGAAAGTAATAGAGATATGAAGGTAGTGTCGTTCCGTTTCACATTGGTTCATATTCAGATTCTAAGCTGCAATTAAAATAATCGTAACCTATGGTATTGATTAGTTAGCAGAGGTGCGGTGTTGCTGTGTTTGTGATAAGAACCATTTAAATAAGTTATTTCATTAACATAAGTGGGATCAAGTCATGCCATCGCTAGCATATTACGCTCCGCAAGTACTCCCCCGTAGCGACCCCCGGGAGCCCGGGCTCAAGCTTAGGGAGACAAAACGGTTATTTTCCATTATCCCCCAGCCCGCCTTTGCCTAAAAATGGTCAGATTCTGGAAATTTTGGTATTTTTGTGATCCCTCCGGACCCAAAAAACCTAAAATTTTAAAACTTCAATTTTTTGGTCGAAAGGGGAGGTCTCGAGGACCACAAAAATACCAAAATTTCCACAATCTGGCCATTTTTAGGCAAACGCGGGCTGGGGGGATAGTGAAAAAGAACCGTTTTGTCTGCCTAAGCTTGAGCCCGGGTTCCCGGGGGTCGCTACGGGGGATATTTGCGGAGCGTGCTCCCTTCCCTCCCTTCCCCAATTTTGGAATAGCTGCTCCCCAGTTTATAACTGCGACAAAATTTTTTTCAACGTGCTATCGTCAGATCACATGTTGAGCTGCTCCCAATATGCGTGAGTGCACCCCGTTGAAATTTTGTGGTGACGCCCCTCCTAGCACTCAAAAAACTTTAATTTTTGTCCTGTAGTACTCATGTCAAGTGCCCCTCAGCTATTAGAGAGAACTTGACATGATCCCATAAGTCCGTCATTTTTATGGGTTTTAAATATGCTGCACCGTCTCTATCATCCAACATTTTTTCAAATTTTAGATCCTGACTGTTTTCTCGAACAATGATTTGGTTTATGACATAGTATAAGACTATTTTGTTTCTCGAGATACGTTGTTCATATAAATTTTTGCTTGTGCTTCTGAAAGCAGTGTATATGTTTGCAGGAACATTTTGAAACTGTTTTGCTTTGCATTTTGCGGCAAAAGTTAAAAACAACATTAGATTCTGCGGCAAAATTACGATCCGCGCGGAAAATTTTTTTTTAGTTTTGCAAGATATGGGTTTTGAAAATCGTCCTTTGACAACGCACATGTATGTCGTAGCCCGTCGTAATTCTGGGTAAGCTTTTGACCGTATTTTTAATAATAATAAACACTTACTTCGTTAAACGTTACACAGGCGCGTTATATAAATACGATCGATGTCTAAATAAATACGTTTTCAGTCTGCTAGTGGATCCTAATCTTGTTAGGTTGAGATCCCTTAGGTCGCTAGGAAGAAGATTTCATGATATTGGACCCAAAGCGCGAAAACGGTCGCTCCGACAAATGTCAATACAAATAATTTCGCTAGCAGCTAGTCGGAACACGGATGACGAATGCAGCATCCTTCTAAGCTGTGGCGGCGTTTCAGGATAGAGCGCATTGAAACTGATAGTTAAAACTTTATACAATATGCGCTTTTCCACGGGTAACCAGTGCAGGCCACGTAATACTGGGGTGATATGCTGTCGGATAATACTTATTTTTATATAAATAGTTATTTAAAAAATAATAGTTATTTTTTAAATATTTCTTTCGCTTTTCATTATTTTACGATCCAAAAAGGCTACGACAAAACAACTGCGCCGATAGTTCAGAGATGTATTTCCATAATATAGCGAACACTATATGTAAGTTTATACTTCTATTTTTATTACCTGAATCAACACAATAGTAGCATACAAATTTGATTTTACTGCTCACCCAGGTGTGTTACACGACCGGAACAAATATGTACGTACACAAATATGGGATCAACTATGGCACAAGAGATGATTGGGGTCTAGACGCTATGGGGCATGGCTGAAAAGATAGTGGGACCCTTCCCTGAGTTTTTTCTTCTCCGATAGTAACACCCAAACATGGGCTTTACCCATTTCTTACATATATTTATCAGTTCTTTTCTGTCTCTGTGTCGTTTGGTTGGCTGTACACGTTTAATAATAATTATATTTGGTTCGTTCGGTCCGATACCTAATTACATTAAGTGAGATATTGGTGGACGAACGATAATAATAAGAATAGAATTATATGCCTCTGCTCAGCCGCAGATTATCAAAAGCGTTAAGTAAAGCATATTTATTCTATTACTTGCTTACTTCCTGTGCTATTGACACAGTTTCTTTATATAATTACAAGCAATATATATATATATTATTGATAGATAGATAGATAAATATGTTGCCGTCAGCTTTTGTTTTTATCATAAAATAACCTATGTTTTATATGTAGGCTGAACTTGTAAATATGTAACAGACGGAGAGGGTCAGGGCATCGCCTCAGCATGGACCCTTCCCCCTAGTTTTTTATTGACGGATTCAAGAACTTAGATGGTAGGCAATACATAAAATAAAAAACCCGTCCCTCTAAATCCCTCTGCCTGCGACACCCATTTGGACTTCTGAAGTACTCGAAACTGCTTATTTATATGTCGTCATTTTTCCAATTCTGCATGTGTCTAATAATATTATGAATGTCCCGTAGCATTTTTATTTCCATGTATGTTTGTGTAACAGTACATGCATTGATTGATCAAGATAATGTTTTCTGCAATTATTATAGCAACTACTGTCCCAAACATAATATAACTTCATTAGAGTTTTCATATAAAACTCAACCTCTCAGCTACTGTATACCGATATTCCTGAGGCACAAGACACTGCTGACCTGCTGCTATTGCAGTTGTTTTATAATAAATAGGCTGAAGAACTGTTTTTATAAGGCTTCCACGAAATATATTTGAGCAAAAGCTATATATATTTCATTATAGTTAGCTAGTTTCGATGTAGCACATATTAAGAAGCTTTCTTGCTAATATTGGCGGTGTTTAATGTAATATTTGAAATAAGACGTAGAAATTCTTTGATATATATTTATGTTATTGCTTGCTAAATCAGTTGACTTAATGCAACACAGTTACAGACGATAACAGCAAATTTAATACGACTTGATCTTAGACTAAAACATGGTGTCATTCGACAACTGCTCTTAATTAGGCGAAGATAAGTAGAAGCGACAAACCATTAGTCTTGAAAATTCATTGTCTTAAAAGCACCTTACAGAAATAGGTTTAGCCATATTCCTCTATCGGTAATCGGTTCCTAATTTATATATGTATAAGTTTCAACAAAAATCGCGAATTACATGGTATGTAATATAAATCTTACAAACACGCGCGCAGTCAGACACTTCCGCAAAGAAGGGCACTTATTATGGTAGGGGTGTACAGCTTAAACCAGCCTTTCATACTTAACCGTGAACTTCACTTTTCTGTTATATTTATTGGTGCACAGAATATTGTGTACGGGGTGCTATGCCTCTGCAGTCAAATACTATTCTCTACCCATACATTCTCATAGGGGACGGGATTATCCCACTGTGGCTCGGACGCCCTCGGGGCTAGCGAAGATCCTTCCACGCAGGTAATGCGACCAACACCCTAAGGCTCTGCACCTCCTTCAAGTTTAAGGGACACTGAAAATTTTGAAAAAAAATGAGCAAAAATCGAGGGAAGATAAGAAGAATTAAAGGTGAAATGGACACAAATTCGGCTGAAAATGAGCACATAGCGGAATAAAATTGGCAAAACTCTGTGGAATATAGGATAAAATTTTGAGTCCCAAAAAAACTTGAAAATTTTTTGCCCTGACAAACTTGCCGCCGACCAGCTTATCCCTCCTTTGGGTAAGCCGAAGTCCCCCTCCCAAAGCACCCTCTGTTCCCCTGAGACGTCTGACCTCGTGCATGATTGTCTTTACTCAGAATAATAAATATAAAACCAGACGTATGCTAGAACTCCACTTCTATATCTCGTCAAGGTTCCTGTCGCATTTTAGAGATTGATCTGTAATATGATCGTATTCGTATTTTTGATAGTAGTTTTAGTTCATAAAAAACATAAAATGGTCGTGGATGTTTTTCTTACTTAAGTGTTTTTCGGAATCCAAAACGTTAAGCTCAAATCCTTTTCTTTGATTATATATAATTATAATATTTGGCTCAGCAGTATATAATATTTAATAATTATACGAAATGTTTATCATTCAAACAACCGCACCGCAGTTGTAGTGGTCATTTCGTTGCCGATATGACTGACACTTGTAGGTCAACCCTGTTGGAAAAAATATGGTTTAGAATATGTAATTAAAAATGGGAAAGCTAAATGAACAACGCTATTGAACAACTACATTTTGCGGTCATTATATAATTGACTCGCGATTGGTATAAACTCATATACAACGGCGTCGCCAGAAAATTATAGATGACGGTGCGCCCAGTTAATGGAAGGTAGAAACTTGATATCGATGTGACTGTTTCAAGTTCAGAAAACACTTGTAATTGTAAACAGGGGTATGCCAACCCTGAAATGGGAAAGCTAAATGAACAGCGGTGTTGAACTACTACATTTTGCGGTCATTATATAATTGCCTCGCGATTGGTGTAAGCTCATATACCACGGCATCGCCATAAATTTATAGCACCTAGTTAATGGAATGTAAAAACTTGAGATCGATGTCACTGTTGCAAATTGAAAAATTTTATGCAGTTGTAAACGGTGTGCCAGACTGCCGAGAACGGCCTCCAGGTGCCCCCTCAACCCCACCCCCCCCCCGCAACTAACGCCTATTGTAGTAGAGTTAATTGAGCGGAGCGAAGCGAAGCGTTTTTTTCTGCCTGGGAGTAAAAAGGTCGATGTCCGTCCGTTCGTTAGTTCGTTCGTTCGGTCCGACGGATCTCAAGAACCACTGAACCGCTTTTAAAAAACTTATTTTTGTTTGAAAGCCTATCATGTCAGAGTGTTCACCTGATATTTGGGATTAAAAAATTTTGAGTGGTTAATTAGTAATTAGCTAATTAGTTAAGCTTATGCAGCTAAAATAGAGAATTTTGCCATATTTGTGTTATTTATTGAAATAGAATCGTTTCGATTAAACCATTATAGGTTTTTTGGGTCGAGGAATTCAAATATAATATTTTTACCAATGATAAAGCCCTATGCCCTATGCAATGTAGTTACAAGGACATAAAATTGAGTACATTCGTAATGCCACAGCCCAAGCTCCGCTCACAAATGTAGTTCCACTACCGACTAGTTATATTTTGACGCTATAACTAACTAGCTACCTGGTAGTTAGATTGTTGGTAGAATGCGGAAAATATGTCATACAAAACCGAGTTATATAATTGCATGAAAACTCCACTTACGAATGGAAGGTATTTGGTAGTTAAGCCACAGTTGTTAGGCTTTTTTTCTATTTTTCTAGCTTTTCAATGCTCAATATTTGTTGCTCTCTCAACACCTATCAAATTTATAGCAACATATATAAATAACGTTGGTGTTTAGATTGGAGCTTACTTGTTTGGTGCCTTTGACACCGAACTGATAAAAAATATTCTCAAGACAGGTAATGTGAACTTTCCCAGAGATTGCTTCTTAGATTCCTGGGTAATAGTGGTTTGATTTTATTTGATTAATAATTGAGTTCTTTCATGCCTGAATTTATGGGTATTTCGTAAATTATTGATCAAAATTTGGACGGCTCGGTGAATTGAGCACAGTTTGTTAGGCTGCAAGACTCGTAAACTAGCAACTAAAGCTATTTAGCAGGCGTTTCTTGGTTTCTCAAACAATTTCCCCAAAGCAATAGCATAACAACGTATAATGCAGTGTAAAGCCAGTTATATAATGTAAAGACAAAATGAAATACATAGGGTCTGTTTGGGCCCATTGCAGTAGTAGTAGTAAGTAGGTTATTTGATGACATTGGGTGTTTATATGCATCCAAACTACGCCATTTTTGTCAAAAATTGTATTTCTAAAAATATTTTCCAGAGGTAAACGTCTTTTGAAAATTAAGCTAAAATAATGATGGAAATCTGTTTTACCCATATAGGATTATATATATATATATGGCTTCGCCGATCGTTTAAAGCGATGATTTATTTTTGACTGTTTCACTTTGATATCTTAAATCAAAGAATTAAAAGCCATTTTTACAAACAAAAATAAAACCCGAGGCCAATTACATATCCCGGACCGACCCTTTTCTCTTTAGAATTGGTCAGTCAGTCAGTCAAACCAGTGGTACCGTTTAATGCAAAAACAAATTATTTATTAATCGACATTAATTATAGCTTTTAGGAGCATTTTCTGCACAAATATTATAATGTACGTATGTATATACCTCACTATATATGTCACTCGAAGTGTTCAATAGTAGTTTGTAAGTTATGTCACATTGCATTCGGTAAGCATACGCCTCCTAAGCCATACCCAGATCTATACCACCGGGGTAAAGGGCCACCATATACACATTATTGTTTCTATAGAAAATAGTCACAAAATCATCGACAATTTATCGCTTGTTTTGATCGAAGGAATTATAGTTTTCTGATTTACGAATTGTTCAGTGTTGGGTCGGTAAATGAGGATTACGCAATGTATCTACTTCTATATGTACTATCTATATATTTTGCTTTCTTAGTCACATTATGTATAAAAAGATTCTAATTGCTATACGTATGTAGGTATTGCATAAAGCTATGCCGCCGCAATGGTGTTAATGTTGCCATCAGCCCTGTTTATAGTCAGAAACTTTATGATAGAATTCATAATACGAAAATTGTTATATTCTATCAACATTCAGGATTCGTATTTGCTCTGCATAATGTTAATACGAACAAGGATTTATAGTCTTGCAATTATCTGAAACTCCGTTTATTCCTAAATAGGGTTTAGCGTCAAGTTTGGTTGGGACCCATGTTTTTGGTTCCTGTAACGGAGTACGAGTACCATTAGGGCTCTTCAATACCTACTAGTACTACAACATACCTTCTGTGACATAAACTGTAATATCATAAAGCATTTGGTGCCTTCTCCGGCTTTGATTTCCTCCATGCATATTCTTCATATATATTTTTATGTTATATTTATATTTTTATTATAGCATATATTATATATATTTTTATATTTGGGGTATAGTTTTTCATATTGCAGTGATTTATAAAATTACTAGATAAACAACATTCATGCTTGTACCGTAGGTAACACACGCCATAAATGTTCATTGCCGTCGTGTTAAGTTTAACAAGTTTCTTGCAGTAACTTAGAAATCGTGCAAAACCTGGACCAAGTTCCCGGCCACAGCACTGTTAGGTGACCAGAGCCCTATTTAGGAAAACGATGAAATATACTGACTGACAAATTGGCGTTGTCGTATTTTCTGATTTATGAATTGTGTAATACTCCGACCCGTAGCTACGAGGGAGACCACCGGGTCAGCAACCCGCTACGTGGGATTAAAGGCGTGTTCACACGCTCTAACCTTTTGCTCAAATTTTGAGCTCAACATTTGAACAAATTTTGATCAAAATTTGACAGTAATTTTTAAAGAAAAAAGGCAATATTTCAAAATTTGCGATCAAAATTTGAGCAAAAACTTTTTCAGGTAATACCTCTCGTCCATGATTAGTTACAGGAGTATTCTTGAAAAGTTTGAACAGTGTTCACACGTTCAAACTTACCAAAAAACCAAAAAAAAATGCTTTCAAATTTTGATCAGACTTTGTTGCCCACAACACCGGTTTAACTGCTCTAGCCACGAACTTGACAATATCATATCTCTATTTCTGATATGTTCACCGCTTGACAGATACATATTTTAATATTGTAATAGTACATTCAATATACACATTTGGAAGGCAATTACAGCAGCTCATTAAATAATTTTGAAAATATTTTGAATCTTACTTATGAATAAAAATTGCTCATAGTAGAACTGGGCAATCATAAAATTTTGATATCCAAACAAAATATTGTGGCAACCAAACTCCATAAATCCAACGAAGCAAAGCATAGACAAATTGCAATCCATAAGTTTCGGCGTGAGACTACCGATATGTCAACAACTAACAAGTACCTACGCGGCCTGCCTGGCACACCAGACTCCGCTCAGTCAGAGTGCATTTCTCTTATCTTTCCGACAGACACATAGTGTTCATTTTTTTGCCAGACGAATGTTTTTTAGATGATGCCATTTTCCGTTTTTAATGATGGAATCTCGACGAGTGTAGTTTTACATAGAACTGTTGTTGTTGTTGTTGAAACTGTGATTAATTTAATTTCATATCAGATATAGCCAGAGCCACACACGGACGGTGCGAACGGTACCGGTCGGTCGGTCGGTCGGTTGACTGACAGTCGTAGAAATGTTTTCATTAGGGAGTTCTGAAAGCTACGATGATCAATTATTGTGCTTGTTTGATTCAAATACGAAAGTTTTTGAATTCTTATATATATTTCATTAGCATCGTGTACACGCGAGAAATATTAATAAACAGCGACATCGTGATACAAAACGTCTATATATTACGTTCGAACAAGAGTTATAAGCATCGGTGTTCACAGAAGATTTTTGCTGGGGAGGCATCCTGTCGTTGTGGGGGGTCGACTCAATATATTTAACACTGCCAACAGAAAACCTTTTTTTCGGCCGTAAAAGCGGGTAGCGCTGCTGCTGAGGCTGCAGCGTCCGAAAATGGGGGGCCTGTCTTGCCCGCGCCGTCATCGCTACGCCCCTGTTTACGAAGGGTTATGGCGCAGTGTCGCAGTCACAAACTTTTGTTATGGCACAGCTATTAACACGTGTATTGTGTTCGTAAAACATCATTAGAAAAATGATGGGGATGATCATTAGAAAAAACCCCACCATTTTTCAAGCCGACTCCCAATTTTTCCGTAACACGTAGCGTAATTCCCTCACTGGCTATTTAATAAATATATATATAGCTGTTTAACTGTTGGAGCAACAAGCTGAAAACATGTCCCAAGTGTGCTTCCGCTGTTAAATTAAGATCGAAAACTATAGGTATGGATTGTGATTTTTGACAGCCGTTATGACATGATATATTTTCGAAAACAAAACAAAAAAACAGCTTCAGACTTCATATTTATGTTAGTTTGTCGATAGGGGAAATAATTATTTTTAGCTTCAATTCAAAACAACTTTGAGTGTGAACTACAACACAATAGAGTATTATATATAGTGATGTGGACTTGAAGTTTTGCTGAAAGGATGCTTAAATTTTCCAACAATTGCGTCGAAATAATGGTATTAATAAATATTTTTAGAGCCAGTTTATCTCATGGGATCAGGATACATTGTAAGGGCTGTAGCCCCACGAGTTTACGCTTAGTAGATTGGTCATATGGGTACCTTAGCTTAAGCATTGGTCTGCTATATCGAAATCGGCATAGCATGCATTTCAGTTTTAATTGATGTTACTATAAGTTAGATGAACCTAGGTAATCACGTATGCATTTGCACAAATGTTACTGGATTATTGTACTCCATCTCCTAAAATTTTAACACCTCTGAATGCTTTTGACAAATAGATAGATCATAGATATATCACTAACAATTCTTAGCGGACACGCTATTATTTAATACGATTCAAATATGATTAATGATACCCGTAACGACGGTATCGTTCGTATCTTGAACATTTGTGATATTTTTCGAGAAATAATTGAACAGAAGGTGTAATAGGTATATATAGTTTACAATCAGTAAATGGTAAATGTGTTATAGAGGTAAGTTTCACATATTGCGCTAAAAGAGGTTTAAAGGAAGTATTCATTCTTCATATATATGCTTATTTTACAGCAGAGTTGTTTCATAATATCATAAATAGTGAAATATATAGTATATATATACTAGAATTATTTATATTTTGTTATATAAATCAAATAATTTAATATTTATAAATGTATGTTTGAATATATGTTATATGGAAAATGATTCCTCATACCTGTATGTGCTACCAAAATTTCGCGGTAATGTTTGATTATATGTGATATGGAAAATGATCCCTCACAGATCAACGCGGTCCGTGCTACCAAGATTTCGCGGTAATATTTTAATATATGTGATATGGAAAATGATCCCTCACAGATCAACGCGGTCCGTGCTACCAAGATTTCGCAGCAATATTTGAATATATGTAATATGGAAAATGATCCCTCACAGATCAACGCGGTCCGTGCTACCAAGATTTTGCGGTACGTTTGAATATATGTAATATGGAAAATGATCCCTCACAGGTCAACGCGGTCCGTGCTACCAAGATTTCGCGGTAATGTTTGAATATATGTAATATGGAAAATGATTCCTCACAGATCAACGCGGTCCGTGCTACCAAGATTTCTAGGTAATGTTTGAATATATGTAATACGGAAAATGATCCCTCACAGATCAACGCGGTCCGTGCTACCAAGATTTCGCGGTAATATTTGAATATATGTAATATGGAAAATGACCCCTCACAGATCAACGCGGTCCGTGCTACCAAGATTTCGCGATAAACTATGGCTTCAGAACAGTGTTACTCCTATCGCCATTATCATATAAACTGGTCAAGCACACTGCGATACGTTTCGAACTTTACCCAATGTTTCCAGGTGGGTAACTTCCCAATTTTTGTGGTGGGTTCATGGCAAATCCCGGACCTCCATTATAAAGGGCGGGCGTCATGTCATGCCTATTAATTATCCTACCCGTAAATAAATAAATGGTCACATAACTTGATCGAACAAATCCATTTTACAATGCTGCATTTTAATTAAACTGTTTTATTGGCCCTCCTTCGGTTGGGGGGGGAATTCAGGGAAGGGGCCCACCATCTTTTCAGCTATGCCCTCATAGTCTCTGGACTCCCAAAACCGATTGCTTCGCAATCAGGGTCGCTTTATTTACCAATCGTTCAAGCACATTGCAGCATTTGTATTAAATTTATTATATTTTTCTGATTTTTGTTTAACTTAGCCCAAATTTGATTTTTTTTTGGTTTCTGTAATCGAGCTTCAGCATTCACTGCCCTTCTCTGAACTTTGACTGAATATGCTAGGGAGAACAGCTTAAACGCACCTTTCACACATAAACGTATACTTTATTTTTCTGCCATATTTTAGGGAGTCACGGATGCAGCACGGGTGCACGACCCCCTGTGCCGCCCATTGGCTACGCCCCTGTTATCGTGTGTACAAACGAGTTCTTGAGGTTTTGCCACCTGAATGACTTGACATCAAAATTATAAGTTATATATTTTACGGTTCAGGATTAATTTTTGCATTTCATAATTAATGTAAACATTTAATTTAACTGTTCTTGAGCTTTTGCTGCCTGAAAGACTTGACACCAAAATTATAAGTTATATGTTTTACGGTTCAGGATTAATTTTTGCATTTCATAAATAATGTAAACATTTAATTTAACTGTTCTTGAGCTTTTGCTGCCTGAAAGACTTGACACCAAAATTATAAGTTATATATATTTTGTGGTTCAGGATTAATTTTGCATTTAATAAATTATATAAAGATTTAATTTTACCTAACTACAACGTGTATGCTAGGTAACATATTTCAACTCAACTCAAGTCAACAACAACAACAACAACGGTCAAAGTAACCCTGAGGGGCGTAAATAAAATGCATGCCATGCCGTTGTCGATATACTAAGCCTAAGCCTTAGTCTTAGCCTAAGCTAAGGTCCTTATATGACACATACACTAAGCCTAAGTCGGGGGGCTACGGCTCCCCGAACCCCCCGCTCTTAGCTGTTCTTTTTTCTAACGTTATAACGTAACGCCCCTCAGGGTTACTTGGAGGACAAAATAAGTTTACTATGATAATCATGCAAAAATTTAAGTGCAGGTTGTAAACTTACAACAAACCAATATTAAGCAATAGACACAGCAGATAATAATAAATAACACATTTTGTTTATTAACATATTTCATGGTACAATTGTCACAGTTACATAACAAAATGATCTTTTACAATATAGCAATCGTGTATTTAATCTTTTAACGCTCGAATTATTCTGTATTTCGCGAAATGGTTGACAATATGATGCCGGTTGCCAAGACTGACCGAATCCTTGCTTGTTTGATTGCAAGCAACGTATACAGACCACTGAGCTATCTAGAAGCTGTTGCTCGGTTCCTTAAGTAAGATCTTAATGCCATCGAATAATTACATACGCCATACGACAAATTTAATTAATACAACGCGTTGCAATATGCACTGTTGTCAATTGGTAGCGTTGTCCATTCAACAAATCATACTATATCAATTCTGTATTAATGTCATGGTTGGCAACTTTTTGACATAACCGAAGGACTTTTTACACGTTCCTTTTTAGATCTTTAAGTTTCTATAAACGCAGCCCGAACAAGTAAGATCTGACTTGTTTAATGTCTTGGATTATATTACAAAAAAAATACGTTTCCGTTCCCGAAAACAACATGACCTTTAATACCTTTATTTCATAAAGAATAGACTTATTCGGTATAACAATTATGGTTTGTAATTAGAGCTGATACAATTCGGCGCGATTCGTCTTTAACATAGGGGTAATACCTATCTTGATGTGCAAGTACATTAGAATCGAAATTTTTGAGCTATGGTATGTCAAATGTTGCCCTCCCCAGGGTTTGCGCCTATGGCATATACATATTTGAGTCCATGGGCATCGCAAGCTCTTCAAAACTGGAGAGGCCCGGTCGTTGACATTCGTTTTGTCAGTCATTTGCCCGGTCATTTGACATTAGGTAATATTTTCACGTTTGTCAGTGGAAAGTTTTAGGGGGCGCCCCCTAACCCCCTCTTGCGACGACCCTGCTTTTGCTAAAACAAGTGCGCTGACTTTTGATCTGTCAATTGAAAGGAACCGTTAGCCGTCTGTTTTCTAAGTCTTGCTTAAAAGGGTACTCAGTCGTATCAACAACAAAACTTTTTATAATTATAATTAAAACGCCATTAGATTGATTAAATGTAAACATATCTAAAACTACTGTAAAACATTATATATGTACTTAATGCCGTTTTGTCGGCATCTCAGAACGCAGATATTACATATATGTGTCATATTCAGTTCAACCTTTAAATATACGTATGTGTAAAGCAAGCTTTCAACTTGACGATTGCTCATTTCAGAGCCGCATATCGAAGTTAGTTTATTTGTTTTAGTTTAAATATAATATATTCTATTCTATTTGTGTATAAATAAATATTTTAATAATTATATCCTCAGGATTATTAAACAATTATTTAAATTTAAAACTATTTGACTTGTGCAAATAACGCCCTGTGTCCATCATCGTCGCCATAGCTATAATGCTTACCGAAAGCGATCGTAGACAGGCTGGCGGAACTCGGTTGCCGACCACATCAAATCAAATAGACAAACTACCGGCCGGATAAAGAAACTTTAACGTCAGTGTCAGACTTAAGGATTTGAGATTAAGTTTCAAAGCAATAATATTTTATTAGATATATAGATGGTTCAAAAGCATTTGTTTTATTTAAAATATGTATACAAAATATATATATATAGCAATTATATATAACCCGATAAATTCTCAGAAGCTTTATAAGAACAATATTTTAATTTAGGTTTATATTTGGTGCTGATGAGGATTGTTGTGGCATTAATTATAACCATTGTTGGTCATAGTAGTGAATATTAGTTAATCTCGAAGAATGTGAGTGTAATCTTGTGCATTTTGCATCCTTTTGTTACCATCGATCGCCTAAGCATTGAAAAAGGTTTCATATTATTGTTGGTCATAGTAGTGAATATTATTTAATTTCGAAGAATGTGAGTGTAATCTTGTGCATTTTGCATCCCTTTGTTACCATCGATCGCCTAAGCAGTGAAAAATGTTTCATATTATTTTATATGTTTCATATATTAGCAGTTTGAGCGTTTAGGATCCTGCTTAAAAATATACACATTTTGGATGCATTTTACGTTTATTTTGATATTTTAAAAGTTGCAATTATGTGGGACTTATTTTCGTCACGGACAGCGAATTTTTTCGGTATATAAAGAAATTTTTTTAAAGTTGTAGCTTATTGTACGGCGATTTCTTTCACGAAGAATTCATTTTAGTAATGGGATTTTTAAAGTTATAATACATTTGGAACATACAATTGTCTCCAAGAGGTTCCCATTGAAGTAATCCTAACTTGAAATGTTAATATAAGTAACAGCAATAAGTTTATTTATGAACATTAAAGCCCTGTATACATATAAAATACACAAATGATTTGATGTTTAGTTTGATAGTAACTGTATGACTGTAAAGTTTTTTCCGGATATAGAATGTAATGCCTCTTTAGACAGCTTCTTGATAATGTCGGTCTAAATGGATTTCTCAAGTACGCAAGAAATTTATAATCAGATATAAGTTGGCCCTGTCCATTTCAGATTATTAAATGTTTATTAAAATCGCTAATTCATGGTATATATGTTATCTGTATTTCGCACACATAATAGCTATATTGTAAAAAATAATAATTTTGTTATGTAACTACGTGAATTATACCTTTTATGAAATATGTTAATAAACAATTTTAGTTGAGTAGAGTTCAGATCAAAAGGAAGCTTTGCTTCTCGTTTCAGGCTTCATATTCAAAAAATAAAACCAGAATGGGGGGAGGGGTCAACCAGTTATGAATCTGCCGGCCTAGCGAAGAAATGGTTTAAGTCTATTTTGTTCAGACTATTGATTAAAAATTGTATATAATGAATCTGATACTCAAATTAGCAGTAGGCATCATTTCGACACGCTGAAGTATCGGCTGCCAACCAGTACAGTTGTTAAACTTATCGATAATTGAATAAAACAATTTTATTACGCTAAATATCAAGAAAACCTGTTCGAAACTTTGTGTCTGTCATTAATATGAATTATTGTTTTGGTTAGTTATACCAGGTTATAGTAACTTCTGTAGCTGTAATTGTATGATTTCATGAGAAACGTATAGACAGATACAAGACGGTTTTTGTTAATTCGACTACAGTGAAACGCATAGCCGATAGCTAGATTACCGCTATAACTGAAAGTTATTTGTAACGTAAAGTAAGTTATATAAGGTATTTATTTATAATCTTTCGTCAGTGTCAAATATATTCACCGTTGGATCTATGTGTATATCCAGTGTCCCCCACACGTTTTATTTTGCTTATTATACCGTTTACCGTTTGCTTAAGCCTATTTCGTAACGCATATTTAGCATATCGATGTTTTGGGATTGTGGTGTTGCAAATGATTATTGCAAAATATGGCTTGCATCTTTCGCTATTTATAAACGTTTACATTTACCGCACGCAAGCTTTAGAGAACATAAGATGTGAAGCCGCTTCGTAACAGATTGCATTGTTGTTATAGTGTTGGGTGCTAAATTTCATTTTAACAACGATCGACAACCGTGCCTGCGTTTTATATCGGCAATTTCAAAGTAAAATGCAGCAGATAAGTCGAAAAATGCTATATAAGTACGGATTATTAAGTAATAACAAAAGTATGTAGATGATATGCCGGCTGGTTTGATACACAATGATTTTCAAAGCATTCAGTGATGATGAAAGTGATCCATGTTGTAGGAATTTTGTTCTTTTCCCGATTCTTTTGCAAGTGCTATGATATACTGCGAATTATATGAGAAATTTAAGCTGCACTGGCTCTTTAGTTAGGTGCGATATTCATAACTTAGAAATTACACGTAGGTGAGGCGGCAAAGCTATACTTTGTTGTTACCCGCACAGCGAGCACCATTACTTTTGTGGTTAAAAAATTTTCAGTTTCTCCTAAATCTATTGAGCAAAGAGTTAAACACTGGGTACCGTGTTTTGCGTTCTATAACCGCCACACCGAACTAAGAGTGTCGCAGAATTTAATTAGATCAGCGTTTGATCAAAAACGTTAGGCTATTTCAGACAGCGACGTAACGGCTTTCGCCCCTGTCTCCACCCCTAAAAGTCACTGCATCTGAGAAAAGATATTTCCTAGTTATGGCTGATGACCTCAGGAGCGTACCCAGGATTTCGAAAAGGGATGGACGAGCCCACTGACTTCGGCAAAACGGAGAGTTGAAAATGAGGTCCAACAAAATTTTTTTTATTTCACACATTCACAGTTACCTAGTAACGAAAATGTTCCATAACCATTCCGTCGACAGACAAATTTAGAAAAACTCATCTATATATATATTATATTTTTGTGTGTATAAATTAAGCGAATTTTTGACGTAACTTCCATAGCTTCCGATTAAATTTCTGACCAAATTCTTCGTTGATTTCTACGTCATGACAAAGATGAAAATTTTTTCCACCATTGTCCGAAAAGTGGGTCTAGACCTCCTACCTTGGCTGAGCTGAATACCGTTGGGCGTAGGGTTTGGGTATTTTTAGCTGCTTGAGGTCAGGTCTCCATTGGGAAATGGATGTGGGTTTATACGCTCATTATCTTTATAAATGTTATATATATAATATATATAACCGTATTGGTCTAATTTTAAATATTTCAGTCGAGTTCGGTTTTCTGCAAAATTCATTTGCATATGAAAACGGAAAAAACTTACCTTAATTATTGGGTTTTTTCGGATTTAGCATTAATAATAATAATTTGTAATTGTGTTTTCGTTGTATCGCATAGTGCTAGGCGCACGTATTTTTTTTCTTGCGCTTATGCTTATTTCAAATTCCCAATCATCACCATCACCACCCATAGTCCACACACTGCTGTCGTCTAGCATTTTATAGTACTTATGCTAATAAAGTAATGTATATATTGGAGATAGAAAAAAATTATTGGTTTTCCAATACTATATAAATATAGTTTAGGTAATAGGTAATATTATAGATTTATTTTTATAATAACCATTTGAAAATTTAGAGATATTATTGTGGCTATATAATTATTATTATAATATTGATATTTTAATAATATAACGTGTAAGATTTTTTTCATAATAAACAGTATATATCTAATTATAATATATATTGGTATGAGGTATGTAACCGTAATTAAGTAGCAAGTACTATGTAAAATATAAGAGAAATATTATAAAAAAATTTAAACGTTTTTCAAAAGTATACTCGTTTTGAAGCATCTTGAGCTGTGACCAGTGCATTTCCGAAACTTCAAACGACGGAGAACGGATTAGACACAGGCTGTCATTGGTTTCGCTGTTTATCTTATCAAGATAGGTCATTTTGGCGAAATTATTATCAGTAGGGTTGGAACATTTTCAAATCTGGGTGAGCTAAGCGAACACTATTCGGGCCCACACTATAGCCGGCCGCATTGATCAACAAAAAATCTGGGATAGGTGTGGTAAGGTTCACTCTTCGGGCACACACTAAAGCCGCATTGATCAACAAAAAATCTGGGATAGGTATGGTAAGGTTCACTATTCGGGCACACACTAAAGCCGCATTGATCAACAAAAAATCTGGGATAGGTGTGGTAAGGTTCACTATTCGGGCACACACTAAAGCCGCGTCGATCAACAAAAAATCTGGGATAGGTGTGGTAAGGTTGTCCTCATCATTACAACTTCTATAATCGTTAGATATATATATGGAAGATGTTTTCTTTAAGGAAATGAAATTAACTTCAAATGACGGAAGTTTTTATCAGTGCGACGGAGTGTACGATGTATATTATTCTTTGTTAAAGGAGTTAATTAAACCTTTTCAGGCTCTTTGAACAAATTGGTACTCAGGTTATTTTTGAAGCGGTTGCAGAGCGAATATAGTCAAACTTATTGTCAATGATAGCGAACACAAGTGTTGTTGCCAATGAATCTTTAACGCCCGCCCGTTCGTTGAGATGTTAGTACTAGCAAGATTATATTATAGAAATTATGTAGAAATGTACGATATATTCGGTCATACTCATAATTCATGTACATTCCCTTATATGATGATATAGTCGTTATTCGGTTGTCACCGCAAAGATTCCAGGTGCATACGCCGTAAAGTTGTTTGGGGGTATCGGCTATCCCCCAGGATTCTTTGGAGGGGTAGCAACTATCGCATCACCAACCATTAAATTCCGATTAAAACAGCAATAAGACTTACGGTTTATTCCTTCTCTAATCTGACTAGTTGTTGGCGTCGCGATAGATGCGACACCCAAAGATACCTTGCATACAGACGATACACCCCAACGAAACTTGGGGCGTACCCCTTGAATCCTTGGTGGGGGCGTAAGCCAAAAAACGACTACACCATCGTATAAGCGAACGTATATGAGTATGACCCAGTGTCATACTCTTCAACAAAATTTTCTATATTGAACACTTGGGGGCGTAACCATTAAATCCTTGGTGGGGGCGTAAGCCAAAAACGACTACATCATCGTATAAGCGAACGTATATGAGTATGACCCAGTGTCATACTCTTATACAAAATTTTCTATATTGAACACTTGGGGGCGTACCCCTTAAATCCTTGGTGGGGGCGTAAGCCAAAAACGACTACATCATCGTATAAGCGAACGTATATGAGTATGACCCAGTGTCATACTCTTATACAAAATTTTCTATATTGAACACCTGGGGGGCGTACCCTTGAATCCTTGGTGGGGGCGTAAGCCAAAAAACGACTACATCATCGTATAAGCCGACGTATATGAGTATGACCCAGTGTCATACTCTTATACAAAATTTTCTATATTGAACACTATCGGGCGTACCCAAGAAATCCATCGTGGGGGCGAAAGCCAAAAACGACTACATCATCGTATAAGCGAACGTATATGAGTATGACCCAGTGTCATACTCTTAACAAAATTTTCTTTATTGAACACTTGGGGGCGTAACCATTAATTCCTTGGTGGGGGCGTAAGCCAAAAACGACGACATCAGCGTTTAAGCGAACGTATATGAGTATGACCCAGTGTCATACTCTTATACAAAATTTTCTATATTGAACACTTGGGGGCGTACCCCT
>JASANE010019235.1:0-12146 GCA_030248225.1 Trileptium ribeirensis
TCATGTGTTGGACTTCAGTTACGTCTATGCTCCTGGGTGTCTCCCTCTGGTTCCCAAAATATATGACAAGTACCCACAAGTAATCCTGAAGGCATCCACAAAACCTGGCATTACACTGTTTGTTTCTCTGTTCTTAATGTCAATATTTATTGAACTTGACAAATTATTGTCAACAACCTCTTGTATACTATAGAAAAAAAAGACAATGTTATTACTAAGAAAATTGCTGCTTAGCAAAAACTCTGATCCTATTCGAATGACCTAATTCCATATGGGATCTAGTGAAAACATTGGACGTACCATTAATAAGCCACCGTGTGTGGAACCGTATATCACATAGACGACGGAATAATATAAACAACATAAACATAACACACATACACAATGTATGAACCAAATTCTATTATATTATATATATTGATTAAAGATATAAACACGTATTTTGTATTACGCGCTGCTTATCAATAATATCAAGTTTAAGATGGCTTCTATTCTGTAAATATGAGAAAATTAGCAAAATATGAACCGATTGGGTATTGTCTATGGTTTTCTACGGCTTCTTCAGAAGATACTGCCTCTTCTCGCCGTCACCACGTAAATGCGTCGGGGATGAGATGATCCATTTCTCCGTCATCCCGGCCCGGTTTTGATGGTGTAATCCCGCATTTCTGAACCGGGGCTATCTATCACGGATAACAGTGTTTGTCATCCCCCGTCTCCCGCAATTTTAGGGCTCACCCTACTAACGAAATATAAGCCCCGTCAGGTTTTTAAATGAGCGGAATGGAATCCGTACGTAATCATCGCTCTACGCGTCTCATCTTAAATATCCACGATAGCATGATCCTTCTAAAAGTATGAACGGGGGGGGCGCGCCCGTCTTCTTGCTACGCCCCTGATTTAAATCTAATAATAGGGAACTCGCCGACCTAGGCGCTTAGAATATATGATGAGTGCATTATTAGTTTATATTAACTTCCGTACCATCAAATTACAATGTTGGTGACGTCGACGTGTCTGGTAAAGATGAAAAAATTTATAAACGCTAGCGAATGGAGGTCTAGACACCCTGTCCACGCCAGTGATTGTATCGGTAAAATTTTTCTAAGCAGTACTCCGCCGCAGTAGCTAGTATAATGTACGTAAATACTAGAATATTTCCACAAAGTACCGTATCTCTAGAAAAATATTTAACATTTTTGGTTTATGGCGGTCGGAATTTTTTGCTATGGCCCCCTAAAGAATACTAAAATTGGTAATACTAATTGCTATGGCCCCCTAAATACTTTGGAATAACTTGACGAGGCCCTAACTTTACTGATAATTGAAAAAAGGTGAAACAAAAAACAAGCAAAAACAGAATCTTCATGCCTAGCTATGTAATACTTCGTCATTATACTAGTCGCTACAAGATTATAATGCAGAATCGAACTGAAATTCTGCCGAACCGTAGCAAACTTCAGATTGGACAAGGTCAAAAGTCGTAAAAGACACAACTAAGTGACTATATTATCTTTGCGGCAAAATAGTATAATGTGTTATGCTTCTTTTCTATAAGGCTGTAGATTTGGTACAAACATTGCGCATTTTTCTCGTATTTACGTCATTGCTAATACATAGATATTCAAGAATTTTTGATAAAATTGACTGCGGACGGAACAGAGATGTTGACAGAAAACTGATCAAAATTGGCACAAATTAGCAAAAATAGATGCAACTTTTTGTACAATGGAGTAAAATTGTCAACAAACTATGAGTTCCTGTAAATTCCAAAAATTTGTCACCCTACTAGCCCCCCCCCCCGACCGAGACGATCTACCCCCTCCTAAGCTCTACCTTGGTTACCAAATGCGTAAGGCTTATATGTAAAATGTAATGTTTAGGGCATCGATAAAAGGCGTAACTTAGTCTTCAATGCAGAAGTATTCTCTAAACTAGTACTGAAAAATGAACGTATATATTCCAAAATTAAACATACGTATTTACCATTCCTTGAATTTTAGCAACGTCGAATTCCGTTTACATACATATAAACTGGTTACTGGACAACTGGTCCCCTAGCGCCAATTCATACCGGGACTAAATGTTGTCTTTGCGGCTGGGGGCATATTGTCCAGGAGATGTATTGTCGTGTTCCTATACGTGTGCCTAATCAGCATATTCAGAAAACATGAATATTTAAGAATCGCATACGAAACTTTTAGCAAATGAATCTCGATTGGTGACATAGCTAGAGCTATAATTATGAAAGGCATCCATATAGAATACAATATGCAGCAAAGCAATAAACGGTTCATATAAATACATACACGGATATTTGTATAATATATATATCAGGAAATAACCGGAATTGAAATTTACCGCAACCGTCCATTTAAACCGGATCCCGAACGGGAACGTGGTCTTCGAAATTGATATATAGTAACACAGATGAAGAAAGAAATTTAGATATAGTGGATTTGAAATGTTTTAAAAATAACTTTTACATTAAACTTAATGTATTGCCATGGCATTATTGCCTTTCTGAAACTGGAAAAGAGAAAACTAATAATGTTTATTTATCGATCATTGTGTCGTTTTCCGGTTCCGGTATGGTTTTGCCGGAACCGCAACCGGAACACGATTTTCGCCGGAACCGGAGTTCCAGTTACTCCCTGATATGTACACTTCGTATGGCTAGCTATATATATTAGGGATGTATCGGTGCTTTAGGCCTCACAAAAAACATACTAAGTTTACGTTCCCAGTTATATCTATAGACAGCCATATGAGTACTAGTCCCACATAGATAGATGATATGTGTCCATGGTCGGTTTGCTCAGCATAGGGGCCAAACGGTCTTATAGGCTGTGGACTAACCTCCGACAAAAAGCGTAACTATGTTTTTCTGGAAACATAAAAGCAATATTATTGCAACCATCTTCAAGTACACTAAAAACCAAACTTCGACTCTTCAACATTGCAACCCACCCATGATCCCGATGAATTTCCCGACATCGTTTACGATTTCACACGTGCTCGTGAGTAGAACCATGCCTAAACTTCGACTCTACAACACTGCGACCCACCCATGATCCCGATGAATTTCCCGACATCGTTTACGATTTCACACGTGCTCGTGAGTAGAACCATGCCCAAACTTCGACTCTACAACACTGCACCCCACCCATGATCCCGATGAATTTCCGACATCGTTTACGATTTCACACGTGTTCGGTTCCCTATTCCAAGACAGACAGAATATCAGTAATTCTATGTTTTTTCTTAGATTGTCAACGAATCGATACATTGTTCCATTTTCAAGTAGTGGTATTATAAATTTAGATTTCCAATGTGTCCTGCGACCACGACACACATACCCGATTACCCAGAATTCAATAATCGATATCGATTTTTTACAGTCACGAGATCTCTCTGGCGTGCAAATATCGCAAACTGCTAGACCGGCAACCCACGAGATCTCTCACTCTCGCAGCCACGCACCGAAAACTCCTTGTATAACTGATAGAAAAAATCCTTGAGTATTATTCCGTTAATTAAACGAGACACTTCACTTCAACGTTATCACACCGCAGCATTAATTTGTCGTACAAAACCCAAAATTCATAATAATTATATACTACAATGTCGCAGCACACACGGATTCCATTTTCATTCACGTATGTAATTACAAGTTTCAGTTTGTCGGTTTGCAGATAAAATAAGATACATAAACTAATTTTGACATGTGCGGATTTAGAACACTTTAGACGAAAAACTATGAACACGAAGTTGAAAAAAACAAATTAATCTATGGGCATATGAAAAGCTGGCATATACACCTAAAATATGCCAGGCCCAGAACCGCTGAAATACAGTCAGCTCTCAGATGACAAAAAAATTATATATATGCTCGAGGCTCGGCTGAAAAAACTATACAACCCTTATTAATCAATAATTATGACGCATTACAAGACAGACTAAGCCAAATTAATTATTAACTTTTATTATTAGTAAAACATTTTATTTCAATTATCGAAATACACATTTTGGCACACAATGTTAACGCTCGTACGATTAATTAGATGTAATTGCGTAGAATTACAGTAAATAATAATATACAATGGCAATACTCAAATTTCAATCAATTTCTACATTTTCCCCTCATTTCGATGGTTTACGCATTCTGATCTCGGACAATTAACACAATGAATACTCAGGTATTCGCTGGTGATGGTATGGCATGAGAGCATCTCGCAACCAAGGGTGAAACTAAGCGAGCGTGGTTTCATTCTTAAGTTATAATTTGGTTTAATAACCTGAAACCGGCTGAGTTGGATATATACCACCATAAAACCTCTTGAGTCCTGGATCCGTTGAAAATCCTAAAACCTCGTCGACCCTAAACACATCGAAAACAAATGACAACGTCCAGTATTTGTGATGGTCTCTAGATAACCAAACCATCATATTCAGCATACCCGGAAGACCTATATATATATATATATAGACAATTCTTGATGACCTGTACGCAATACGCAAGCAAATAACAGAAGGCAGACTATAGTCTAGAAATCGTGTTTATTGACCCTAAATCCATGTAAAAGTTTGAGTGCATGCTGGAGTCATGATTAGCAAACCAGTGCATTCAGCTTTCGGAAATGCCTAAATATACCATTCTTGACGCCCTGCACGCAATACGTAATCAGACAAATAAAAAAGCACATTTTTGAAATCGGGTTCATCGATCATAAAACCCCGTGAAAAGGTATAATATAGCCAAGTTAGGCTCTTGATAACAAAAACATCGTATATATCCAGCGTGCCTGATAACCTAATAGACACTCGTTGTAATGTAAAATAGACAACATACCGACATTTCGGGGCTGCCCAGGGACTGGACCCACAAAAAAAGTCGTGGTCAGGAAAGTTGTAGATCTCGATTAGCCGAATTTTGATGAAAAGCCTGTATCGCGAGATCTTGTACCCGTGTGGCCACATTTGACAAAAAAGTTTAAAAACATTTTTGCCATTATGACATAGAAGATGCGGCCAGAACTGTTCAACTAAAAGGCACATCGTCGTCACTTTTGCCGTCGAACAAAAAACTGTGGAAATCCTTTCCCTCGAACGATGAATAATTATGAATGACAGAAACAGACAAAAAATAAATTCTCACCATTTTCAGCACCCTCAGTGGACACTCCAATCGCACCGATTCAACAAGTTATCCCGCAGTGTTAGTCGCAATATATAATGGTATTTTACTGGCCTGTCCACATCCTTCCGAAACGTGCGGGAACTGGAACTTCTCGGAGGAAATGTCAAAGTGGAGGAACAAATTTTGTCTTACATGCTAAAATTTTATATTATCCGGTACTTTTTACTGCCGTACAAATATTTTCAGCTGTGAAACACAATTTTAGCATTAGAAATAACAATAATTAATATTAAAAACTATAAATACAGAAAACGTGAATTTAGGGACATTAATTGATTTTGCATTTAGTTGAACATCGAGAGTTTCGGGCAAGTATATACCTATACAGTTTCGAACTATTGGGATATTTTGCTGCTTGCCGTTCCGCTTGCCCATTTTGGACAGGCTAGTAGTTATAGGACACACATACAAGCAGGATTGCTCAAAAACGCTTGACTTCAGCCACAAAACACGTTCAATATTATTCCAATCAACTGCTGTTGGACGAAACCGTACCCACAAAAACACTCATACGCAAGCTTTAAGGCCCAAAGACATGATGGCAATGAATTCGAAAAGAATGTTATCATACACAGAAGCGTTTTTTCACAACGAAAACAACAAACAGAAAACTTAGTATTAGCAAGAGTGCATTAGGGAAGGGCATGACACTTCCCTGCACTCATATGTCAGCCCGTAGTTGATAACGCGGGCGTTTTTGGCCTGACCCCCCAGTTTTATGGGGGTCGTCATGCACAGAACCCCCTATTTTCGGGCCGGAGGTAACTGGGACCCCTCGCCCATAGTATCTGGGACACCCAGTTGACCTAAACAGCTACAGGTTCAACCGACCAGCCTCAGAACTGGGCGTCCAAGCTACCCCACACAGAAACTGGGGTCCGAGTGCCCTCCCTAAAACTAGAAGGTCTGTGTATGACGATCCCCACTAAAACTAGGGGGTCATCCCGAAAACGCACACGGGGTTAACATATGAGCTCACAGAAATGTCATACTCTTCTCTAACGCACTCTTGGTGTTATCAAAAGTGCATTAGGGAAGAGTATTACACTTCCCTGCACTCACATGTTACCACGTGTTTGATGACGCTGGCGTTTTCGGCCGTACCCCCCTAGTTTCTGGGGGGGGGGGTGGCTCGGACCCCCAGTTTGTTTCGTGGGGGGTCGGTCGGACCCCACATTTTCTGGGGGTGGTCGGTGCATAAGCAGCTGCCTATACACCGACCTCCCCCCATAAATTGGGTCGGACCCCCTAAACACTGGGGGGGTACGACATACCCCCAGACACTGGGGGTCGGGGCATCTCGACCCCCAGAAACTGGGGGCACGCCGAAAACGCCCACGTCACCAAACACGGGCTAACACATGAGTGCAGGGAAATGCCATACACTTCCCTAATGCACTCTTGGTATTAGGTATGGTAATGCGAATGGTTCCAAATCCAGATCCGTTTCCATTTTCAAAACCCGACCATCATATAGTTGTATTAACAACAAAAACTCACTCTACTAATGGCGTTACCCACAAGATGTTGTTTCGTCAAATTAGTCAATACGCCAATTATTGTCATCTATCGATCCAGCGAATATCACACGTATCGATCAATCATCGATTGCTGAATGCCGCTTTCGATTACGATATCGTACACGACCGACAACATACTCTTGAGCAGCACGCACCACCGCCACCGCCAGCTCCGCCCGGACCCCGGCGACGCCCAGACTCTCGAGCTCGGAACAAAAAGTTCATCTCGCGAACAATTTCAGCGAAAACCGTGTTTACGTTTTGAGCAATTTTCGCCGAGCATTCGACAAACGGACAGCCCCAAAACTCCGCCAGCGCCAGGCCGTCTTCCGGCTTTACCTGACGCAGCCGTCCGAGGTCACATTTGTTGCCGACGAGCAGGATTGGCACCTGATCGGTGCCCTTGACGCGTACGATTTGATCGCGCAAATTTCGAATGTCGTTGAACGTTTGCTGCGACGTTATCGAGTAGACAATCACAAAGCCGTGTCCGTTTTTAATGTACAAATCGCGCATCGACGCAAACTGTTCCGTACCGGCCGTGTCCAAAATTTCGAGGACACAAGGCGCTCCGTCGACCTGAAACATTTATTTTTGCCGAATCCAGAAAATCCAGTAATTAGAAAACCAAAACAAACCGGGAGCTCGAAATCGATTATTTTACCAATATGTCCGCATCAGAGGTAGTGGGTTACACTCTAAGCCATATTCAGGGTGGCTACGTAGATGCAGCGCTGAAATTCCAAAATTTTCCAAGACATTCCATGATAAAATTGAAAATTGCTATTTTCCAGGACGCTCCATCCCCAAACATTAAAACTCCCACTAAATGCAAATCCTGGACTTTCAGTATTGCATTTGCGCTGCGACCTGTATATAACGTACTGTAGTTCCTATTAGGAACTACATATTATAATACTCTTACCTACTTCTACTTCTTTTTCAGTCCCTCGATTTGACTCGCGATTTGATTACTGTGTGAAGCAGTGGTCAGCGTTTCGTCGAAGCATAAGGCAAAAATCGCATTCCGATAATTGGCGCAAGAGTTCCTGCTTGAAATAAGGAGCAAGACCAAACGCAAGTCAGAGCGCTTGTAAACTTTGGTTTACCTTGGAGTAAAATAACATATCTGAAACGCAGCCAGAAACTGCATTCATGGTAATGAACTCTGTGTATTGAAACTTTGCGAGCAGTATCACGGTTCCGGTTATTCCCTACTCTGGATCAATATTTTCGGCGCAATGTACATAGCGATCAAAGCATTACTGCACAGAGAACGCTTTATCTCAAAGTTAACTCTAAATCGTCCTTTCCAAAGTGTAAATTTGCGGTATATATGGATAAATACTGAGTACAGAACTTGTATATATAACAAATATTTCGACTGCTGTAAGTAATACCGTTTCATAAACTTGTTTACACTAAAAACACGATCATAACAGAAATCTGTAGTTTTGTAAAAGAAAATAGTTTCGGTTTCTAACGAACCGAAACTTCCGAAATTGTCAACATGAAGTTTTGTGCCTCTCTTTGGCTTAATTAAAATATATACACTGAAACTGACCGTTTAAAGGGCGATACATACGCCTAAACATCTTCCCAAAAAGGCCAGACGACCCTGATAGGATTTTAATATTCAGAGTTTTTAACTTTTCAACTTCTAAAACACCTGAAACAATTTTACCAAGTTTCAACTTCAAATGGTGGTGTTTCTACAGGGAGAGAGGGCAAAGTGTTTTGTCAGGTAAAGCCCAAATTTAGCTAGCTCCGCGAATTAAGAGGTACCCAATTTTTGCAAGGTGGTACTGAAAACACCACGGGCCCCACCTCATTTGGTGCAGCCAGAATATTTCAAATCCTATTAGTCTAATCGAAAAGCGGTAGCACAATTCATACGAGAATCAATGGGTGTGACAACGAGTGCAAACGCACCGAACCAGACAATATTACCCCAACAAAACATACCTCAATTTCCTTCCGATAAAAATCCTCAATCGTCGGATCGTACTTTTCGATGAATGTATTGGTGACAAACTGAACCGTCAACGCGCTTTTGCCAACTCCTCCGCTGCCTAATACGACGACCTTAAATTCACGCATCGGCATGATCACAGTTCCCAGCCGACCGCGCAGGTATCACCTTCGAGGCAATAATAACTATTGTCAACCGACCGGTGAAATATAAATCCCAAAACAGGAGCTGTAATAGATACGTTGCTTGAGGAAGTTAACAACAGTGTTGCTTGTCAAAGCTAGTACCGATATCAAGCCGAACAGTCCCAAATAGAACAAGACGCCGCTACACAGCGATGACTGGGCATCCGCGGTCGGAACTAAACTTACGACAAACACTCAAGCATCGCAGGCTTACAATAGTAATACATAACAAAATGTTAAAAGAATATCTAGTTAGGTATTTAATTATACAAAATTTTTCGAATAATTATTGTAGAATAACACTATATGTTACTGAAAAGTTTATAATATAACTAGGAGTAATCGAAATTGCAACTCCGATTCTGCCGCGAATCATGTTCCGGCTGTGGATTCAGCAAAACGAAAAAAAAACATATACGTATAACAATAACGGAGCTCCGGTTACAAATCCCGTTTTACAATTTTCAAAAACAATTTGCTCCAATTGACAAAATTTTCATATATATGTACGAAGATCAATTTTCTTTCAAGCAATATTAGCATTATAAATTACTTTAATGTGGGCAAGATATATCGTCCACAAAAAATTGTTCCTCTTAATCCTGTAGGAATTCTGTTTTGATCCGTCATCGGCACTCGACAATGAGGTAATAATACAATTTCACAGCTTTGCCGATGACCGGCGACAACGTTGAAGATGCCTGGAAATAAGAACACAACGACAGCAAGTGCGCCTAAATCATTCCTCTAAAACGCGCTTAGAGGAATTGTTTCTTAAGATTATATTAATGAAATCAAGTAATTCAGACAATTGGTATCCGCTTGACCCATTCACCATTTATGCTCCGTTCTAATTGAGTTTAATCAACCAAACATAGCAGAGTATATGCATTTCTCCGAAGCTTTCGAACTGCAAAAATGACAGAATAACATCGAATTCACCCTGAAAGAGACGGCGGATAAAGAACTGACGATGAGCAATCAATGAGTGAGAGAAAGAGCGAAAGCCGATTCTTCGGCTTGCTAATATTGATAAGTGAATGAATTGACTTGATTTGAGTCGTTTGCTTCATGAAACCTGGAATGAATGAACTGCGGCCAAAGGCAATGTCAAATAAGCGGCAGCCATCCCGAACCGTGGAGCAGCCTTTTGAAACTATCGACTGATGTGGCAGTGACTACATCGCGTGGAAGGCTATTCCAATGTGATACTGTTCGGTAAGTAAAAGAAAACTTAGAGCAATCGAGACGAGGTGTACGTTTGACGCGCAGTTTGATATGATTTTGAGATCGTGTTCGTGTGTCTGGTACAAGGTCGAAAAAGCGAGACAGCTGCAAATCAACTAAATTGTTGGCCATTTTATAAATGGCAATCATATCAATTCTGAGTCTGCGGGTTTCAAGCTTCTGCAGTCTTAGTTGGATGAAACGTTTCAAAAAATAACCTTGTATACTGCTAAACTTGCGTGTGCGATTCAATTTGCGCAAAGATGTGTCGTGGACGGCTTTTTTGCCGAGTAGTAGATCACAAAAACCGCAGACAAGCCATGTCCAGAGATAAAAAAGACGAAATCATTGAAATTTTTTAGTTTCCTGAGCGTCTTCAACGTCCTACAAAGGCAACAATCCGACAACAATGCAGTATGGATAATATAGCGTTCATTATCACAGTATTTCGTACCGACATTAACATCTATATTTATTTTACTATATATATAGATGTATAACGCCAGATTGCCGCTAATAAAATTCTAGTGACGGTTATTCCCTGTTATGATCTGTATATTGGTGAATGTGACAAATCAACGACTAGTTCAGCAACTCACGAATAGGTAACTCTATTATCCTAAATGTCCTACCTGCTTAAATTACTATTATTCTCTTCAACCTAAATCAAGCCTCGCCCCGAGGGGACACGTATCTCCGCTTCAACATGGTGAATATGCTTCAACGCTGAATCTCATCTGCTAAGTTTCAACATAGTACCATGGATGGAAGAATGGTACAGGAATACCAAAATCTCATCCTCTTTTGGTGAATCATCGAGTGGTCGACACTTCAATCACTCTGAGCAGTGAAATATGCAATAAATCCAACATTGTTATCTAAGCTCAACAGCCGACTTCATGCTTCTGTTTTGTTAAAAACTTTTGCAAAGCCACGCTTTCAACAATGCATCTTCTAAACGACTAACTCTATCGAGATTTCAGAACGTAGTGAAGCATAGGTACACCTACGCCTTTTGCGTACAAAGGCAATGAGCTTTTGATAGCATACGATGATATGCTATGTGTGGATATCACACAATACCGTACAAGTTAGAACAAAACTAACACCGGCAATAAGTTTCCCATGCCCTAAAACCACCAAGTGCAAGTTATCAGCAACGTAACAGGATGTAACAGTAAAATTAGAAATTTTTGGTGACATACACCCGTACCTATACAACCATGAATCGCAGAGCAAAATCAACACTAGCAATGAGTTTGTCATGCCCGAAAACCCCAAAGTAAAGCTTTTCAGCCGCCCAGAACGTCAGAACTTTTCGAATTTTGGGTCGAGTAACCACGAGGGTGCCATACCTCAAACCCTATAACTCCCGAACCAAAGCCTTAATCAAAAAACAAAAATATGCATCAGCATTTATTATTTTACTATGAAATGAAGCATACCATAGAAAAAATTCGAAAGTTAAGATAAAAATAACCTTGCTTCCGTGAAGGATACTTAAATGAGGTGAACAACCATCATTTTGACCTTTGATCCCGAACCATGGGGCGTCATACTACCGTACCGATGAAAGCATGGGTCACAGAGCAAAACCAGCAGCGGCAATGAGTTTCCCATGCCCGAAAACCCACAAGTAAAACTTATCAGCCACCCAAGACGTCAGAACAAATTTTCAAATTTTGGATCGAGGAACCATGAGGGTGCCATACCCCCGTACCTCAAACCCCATAAATCCAGAATCGGAGCCTTAAACAAAAAAGAGGCATCGGCATTTATCATCTTACTATGAAACAAAACCATCCAGAGAAAAAATCGATAGTTAAGATAAAAATAACCGTTCCTAAAATGGGGTAAAATGTTGCAAAAAACCACATTTTGACCCCTGACCCCAGAACCAGACCCCAAATTAAAAAAAAACGCTATGCCGGTTCGAATGAGCCCTAGATCATAAAAATCGGTTAAGTCGTTCCCGTGTTACGGCCGATCACACACACAGACGGAATTTAAAAGATTTCACCCTTGCAACACACAATCTCCAG
>JASANE010019237.1:0-25402 GCA_030248225.1 Trileptium ribeirensis
TTTGTACTTGGTTCAGTTTTCCTATTGCTGTGATTGCCTCTTTCCGGCAATTGCTAGCACGATGAGCATCCATAAGTAGGGAGCTACGCCAGTGGTAGTGATGAATGAGAAGTCAATTACCTTCTTCAACTGCTCGTCTGCTATTTGTTGGACTTGTAAGTTCGTCGCTTTAGCGTGTTCCAACGAGCTCCAAGCAATTGGTTTGAGCGGTATGTCCGGAAAGTCATGGACCGTGATGTTGGGTCCAATATGGATTGTGACTTCCTGCGCGTCTCACCCTGCTAGCCAGCATAAGTGGCCCGACCACGAGCTGGGTGTAGTTATTATGCGACAGCCACAAAACTCCATTATCAGAAATCTTAATTTTTTCTCCTAAGTAGTAATTTGGCTGCGGTGTTTCTTCTTGGAGACGACAGCCTTACTCTCAGCCGTTCGAATTAACACTCCTTGTGCCGTGGTGTAGACATCGGTATGGTTTGCCACTGGCTCGACCAATGCACTGTTCTGGCAGGGTTGACGAGCTTTCTCTGGAGCGTCCTCGCCCATGATAATCCAGTCCAAACAGCGCGATGTACGGTCCGTTGCTAAGGCGTGTATTTCGCAGAATGCAATACCTGGTCGCGTGTTGCATGCGTGTAATTTTAGTACTTCGTACCGCGCTCGTTCTATCCGTGTAGCGTAATCAGGCAATGGTAATTTCATGTCGGCGCTGCGTTCTTGGACGTTCCAGCCGACGTTGTAGATTCGGAAGTACGGTCGGACGTCGTCCGACGTGCCCAATGGAACCCGCAGTATAAAGGCAAATTTAAATGAGCCTAAATCGATGTGCACTGGATAGATTTGTCCAAACTGGTATGCCAGTGCAGGTTCGCGTATTAAAATGGTTTGTGCTTGCAACTACTTTGGAATAAGTTCTTAACATCTGGTAAGCGGGGCCGAGCGTTGAACACCTTTGGTACTTAAATATAAATATATAGATTGAATTAGGCCGAGTGGACTTTTTTTCAGAAACAGAGAGGAAAAATATTTTGTGTCTGTTAGTCACACGCATAGTTCAGCTAGATCTTTTACGCATTTTATTTTTTGCTAAAATGGAAGTTGATAACTTAGTGCACTTTGCAACGACGCAAAAAATCCATCTACGGCTTCACGGAAAAAACTTTTCTTCACCACGATTCGTTGCCCTTTGGACATTTAGGTTCTGCGAACATTTTATTTAAACGGAGCGAGCGGAGTTTCCACAGAGTGGGCTAGCGGGAAAAATCGCGAAAATGCATTTTTTGTCTGTCGCTATCACTCAAAATTCATATTCGAATAGATAGATTTTGATAAAATTTTGGTCATTTCGGTTAGCGCCCCTCTTATCGGTTAGACACCCCCAGCCCAACGGTAATTTATCCCTGGATTGAACTCGACGAGCTGCTTCAGAAAATATACATTTGGGTCATTTTTATGACAATTTTTGCCGATTTGTTGAATTCCCAATGGAAACCAAGATTTTTAAAAAATTTTATCGATTAATGTACAAGTTAATGTCATTCGAACCTCATTTACGAGCTCAATGGTGGTAAACTCAGCGCAATCGGTTCATAGGTTGTGGAGTTATTTATATTTATGCGAAACCGTAAGCTTAAGTATGATTCCTTAATGCGTGAACCTATTCAGCTGATTTTACACCTTTAGACTCAGCTCGTCAGTCTGTTTCGAATGATATATAAAACGCGAAATATTTTTTCGAAAATTTTGAGTACCATTGATAAATTTACTAAGCCAAAAAATATGAAAAAGAATTGTCGCAACTATGGCCAAAATGGTTATTTTCTGGACAGGCTTGTTCAGCTGAGTCGAATGGTTATATAATTTCAGCTGTATCTTCAAGATTGACCAAATTCGGACTGGGGAACGGGGCTAACCGAGCAAAACCCAAAATTTTTGCTCTATAGCAAAAGTCATGACCATGTGCCTTTTGTTGAAAGTGAACAGCTCCGGCCCCATAGTCAAAATAGTAAAACAGAATTTTTAAGGGTTCTTTGCCAAATCTGGTCACACGTGTACCAGTGTTTCGCACCTCATACTTGCGATACAGATTTCGTATCGAAAAACAGAGACTGTTATGATCTCTATGAAAATCGGAGATCCACAATTTTACTGTAGGCCAGTTTCTTGTGGGACCATTTCCTGAGCGGCGATAGGCCTTTACAGATAGAAAACGCTGAGTTTTACCAAGAGTAAAGGATAACCTTTGCTTAAATGTGTTCCACACTGTAATATTTTTATATGTATATCGGCCAACGGCTACCGTTATTTTGTTAACATCAACTGATTGAAGCACCCGTGGTATTCTAGATGCGGTATACATATATATATATACAATAATTCTATTTTATATTAATCCTGCAAGCAAATTCCATTTTTAATCACTACAATTAAGCAACAAAGCGGAAGGAGCGCCATGGCATACAGTTTTCCGTGTTTGGCTCAAGATTTGAACCGTTTTGAGTGTATTATCAGTATTTTATGTCTTCAGTAACTTGGTTGTGTTTACGGATGTGCCGATTAGTAAACTTCGCCGAATGCCGAATAATTAACTGGCTAGTCCAAACCTCGGAAATATAGCCGCCCCCGGCTTACCTGCCGGAGGGTGGTGGATTTTTTCGGAGGGTCAAATTTTGTCGCGTCAAGATGTTTATTTTTCTCAGCAGGAGGCTTTGAGCGGGGGGTACCCGAATTTTTACCAAAGTGCAGGAGCCGAAGGCAGCCGAAAATGGCCCCCCGCTACCCCCCCACTTTGGACTAGCCAGATTGATATTTGGATATTGGTGAACTTTTGACACGGTAAACAGTATGTGCAGTAACGTACAATTGAATCTAAACCACGCACGTATTATTCTATTTGCTCTTCTCCATGGTGTTAAGCTAAAAATATTAAATAAACGAATCATTGAACAAGTGTGAGCGCACGGTTTTGCTGAATGATCGTTATTTTTGGCAGGGTTTAATTCAGTTCGTTTTTTGTAGCTAAGTTTTGTTTTTCTGTTCCACTGTTGCTCATAATTGAGCCTATTTCGCCACCCGCGTTGCTCACGTAATTTAAGAACAAGAATGGCGGTATCGGCATATTCATTTTGCAGGCACAGCGACTGAGCTCAGACCAGTTGAGCGAACCGTTCCGAACTGAGTAACTTATGTATGCTAGAAAAACACGTTTCTCATTGTCTTTCTCTTCCGAGTTCGGATCAGTTTAGTCAATAAGTTTAGTGCATCAGGCTTTGTCTCCACGAATTATCTGCCTTAATTTAACAAACTATTCTAGGCTAATTCATGCGTTCTCAAAGATAACTCACAAATACCGTTGCAAATAGAGAGTTTGTGCGTTCTTTAACAACAGAACCCACGATTGATAGTCTTTATGTCCCCGAGATCCCTGAAAAATGGTTTTTGACTCTGGGTTAACGTATTGCTGGAAATTCATAGTTGAGTTTGTGTTCTTTGAATAGCTCTCGTCGAGAGGATTTGTTGTTTGGTGTTAAATTTGACCCGATAATGCCACAAAAAATAGTGCGGATATGCTGGATGCTGAACCTTCTAAACAAAATTCTTCATAGTTTTTTCGTCGTTTTCATATGATATGTAACGTTCATATGATATTGTCGTTTTCATTAATAATATGTAACAAACGTATATCTAGTAAAGGGATTAGATTTGAGACAACACTAAATTGTGTACTGTACGCTCCATTTACTGCAAGTACATTGAGGGTAACGGAGTTTGCCGTTCGGTGTGAGAAAAGGTGATGTGGCTTTTTGTATTGGGCGCTGCGGTTTGAAAGACGGGTCAGTTTCTTTCATACTTAGGCACTAGGATCTGTACTAAATACGCATCGTGTGTTGTGTCGTAGTCTCCACAGTGGAAGTCGGTGCTAAGAATCCACCATTCTGAAGTTAATAACAGTAAAATGATTTTGTAAGGTAAAATAATAAACTTCCTACGCCACTGATAGGATTCTATAATTTGCGGACTTCGAGGGCCTGAGAAAAATTTGTGAGCCCGCGGGTACGGGCCTAGTGTCGGTGACAAATCCTTCGATTTCTGCGGGTACCCACGAGTTCAAAAATTCGTACACGCGCACATCTCTGCTTTGACATGATTTTATTTCTATATGTTCGCCAATGACCAACATCATTTTATTAACATCAGCAGTAGTGGTCCGTGGTATTCCAGTTGCAGTAACAATATAGCTAATTATTGTACTTAATGTTAATACTGCAAACCAAATTACAGTTTGAACCACTGCCATTAAACACATATAACAAAATAATCGGCTAGGCATAGTGTTTTCATTGTTTTGCTATAGGTTTCAGCTGTAGGATATGGGGTTGACGAACCCCTTTTTAATTGTCTTATCGGCCTTATGAATTAAATTTTGTTTATAATAGTTCGCAGATATTCTTGATTTTGCAACATATAATGAGCCAAGATATCACTCACGTGCAAAGGGGTGCCACAAACACTTGTTTTTGCTATTTTAGCGCTTGAATTAAAATTCAGGTTTGCCATAACGGTTAAACGTTTTGTTTTCGACATTTTAGTGAGTGAAATATTTATATAGGAAACGATATGAAAAAATATTGTAAAAAAATCTTTTTTTCCACAGCGTTTCGAAGTTTGCTTGGATTCGATGTTTTAGTGAGTAACAAAGGGAATTATGACTGAAAAAGCATTTTTCAGTTTATAACAAACTTATAAATTTGAATAACACTTGAAAAATAAATTTGAATCTATGTTTTAAATGTTATTTTTTTACGATGAAACCTAAATCTAGTTTTCAAATGTTACACAACTGAGTGTTCATTTTTTCAATTCCCCTTAAGGGAATTTATCTAATTTGTGTTAAAAAAACTGTGCATACTGCTTACGATACTTAAGTGCGAATTGTTTGAGGTTAAAAATTTTACACGAGGCATGGCCAATTGTAAACTGTTCACTTTGTCCCTAAAGGTTATTTAATTCGCGTTCTGTGTAACGGGGAAGTTTTCTTAGTCGCAATCATTTTCAGATACAAAAATATGTTAAATCGGCTCAAGTCTCTTGGCATTTAACCGGTGTTTATCCTTCGAACCTTTTACCTCACTCAGAGGCCGTGCATCTACAATGGACGATTCGGGATGGCAAAATAGTGAACCTTCCATGGATTTTGTTGGTGAAAGGTGATGTTGTGTTTTTGCGACCGGGACGCCAAATTCCAACTCGATGCAAGGAAATAATTACTGGTAAGTGGTACAGGTACTTATGTGGCGACAACTGTGGCTAATACTGAGCTCCGTCAAATTTTATCGGGATTTTTATTGACACTGCTGAGCAAGAAAGGATCTGTATATATATGTACAGTGAGCGTTCAGTATTAATTTGGTTTTATCGTGTGGCTGTTTTTCGTTATTACTACTACTAATGCTGGTCTGCCGCTCTTCTATCAAAACAAGTTTCGACGGTGGGTTTTAATCCGACGCTATACTGTACACATAACGACATTAAACTTTTCACAACATGCTCGTCCATTTTTAAATGTCTTTTAGGTGGTGTATTCGTTGTATGGAAATACCAGAAATGTTTCTGATGAACCATTTCTTTTGTTTTATCAGCACAAATAATGTATAATGTCATTAAATTTAATTGTACTCAGCAATTTTTCTGGTAAGCAAAGTTTTTTAGACAAGACAGTATTTCCGTGACCACATTATTATGTTGTCTATTAACATTGTGTTTTGTCCGACGGTGCTAAGCATGGCTTTCTGTGCGTGCAACTCTGCTGTCTTCGACTTTCGAATTCTGATTATATACTGATTCATATTTAAATTTCATTTTCATTGGTTCGCAAGGACAATTCATTCAAGTATATAGTATCAGCGCAGCAATACTAACTCCCAAAGCGATGGAAACCGGAAATCAAAACGAGCGTGGTTTCATCTATATTTGTTGCTATGCATAATCACATGTAACAAGCTTTGTGTTCGATGTATATAAAATCGTAAAGTATCTGGAATCTCTGAAGCCTTATAATGCGGAACTCATAGAAGTTACTACCTATTATGCATGTCGAAAAACCCATAGCCGCGGAAAACTGTGCATAACTAAACTAGTAAACGTAATAAATTACAAAAAGCGTGCGTGTATACAAGTATTTCCACTAAATTAGTAATTTATGTCAAATCAACATACAAAAAGCTAGCTAGCTAAAAATTGGCTAATTAATTTTTAGCAATTAACTAGTTAGCACCCATGAAAAATTCATGGAGCTTTAAAAGGCACATTTTCATGATCAGCACCGAAAATTAGCAATTTTATAATTTGCATAAAATTAATTAGCTAATTAAATTAATTAACTACATAATTATTGGCATACTGCCAAGTTTTAGAGCTTCAGAAATTATATTCGTGAACAGTGATATATAAAAGCCCATGTGTGTAATTTTTTCATTTCTAATCACTTGTTAGCTAATTAATTAGCAATTAGCCAATTAACTAACGACATAATTAGCATGTTTTTAAGTTCCTCGAATAGTAATAAATACCAGATTCATAATCAGCACGACGAGATGTAACATGCGCACCAAAATAATAGATTTACAGTAATTTATTGTTCATTGAAAGGCAATCAATTTTTTTGAACATGCTAAAAATAGGTTAACGCGCTTAACTAATTATTTTATTACTAATTGACAAAAACTGGATGTCACCTGACGGATATCAGCCCTTTCAAGCTAACAATTTTTAATCGGCCCAGTAGTTATTGAAAAGTTCGACGAACGGATACACTGTGCCGATTTTTTCCCTCTGACAAAAATAAAAACGCTTTGCTTCGCTCCGCTCAATAACTGACGATAGACGAAATTCTTTGGGTAACACCGCTTCGGCAAATTTCGGCCTTAAATCATTTCAAACCCCCTGAAAATATATGTTACAGTCATATTGAATTTTAAGCAGACCAGAGTATTAAACGTCCCGCAAAAACCGATATAATCGTTCTAAATACCATGGTAGTAATATATAATCAAACACTGAAGACATACTATATTCTGGATTGTGTTCGTCGATTCTAAACTTATTGAAAGCGTTAAAAGGCACTAAATATACGTGCTGGACTCTAGATATCCGTTCAGCGTTCAGAAAAGCCTATACATAGAAAATTCTGGATGCCATGCACGCAATACATATTCCAAGAAACGATGTTAGACTGTATTTTCAAAATCGGGCTTATCGATCGTAAACACATACATAGCGGTCCTCTGACACGGCCTAAAATATTCGGGGTTGGCTCTTGATAACCAAACTTTTGTATTCAGCGTACCGAAAAACGTATACGTAGATTATTCTTGATGCCCTGCACGAAACACATAACCTGGCAAATGAAGAAATACTACATTTTGGAAATTGAGTTCGTCGCCCGTAAAACCTTTGAAACCACATGTAAAGGTATAGTATAGTCAAGTTGGACTGGAAAATAAAACCATCGGATTCAGCGGTTAATAACTTAATACACACTCGTTACAATTAAAAAAACGCAATAACATGCCGAAATGTTAAAAATATATATTTCTGGCAGTTGGACCGACGAATCATATTCGGGCCCACAGGGAGTGGTATCGCAAAAAAGTGTTGTTCAGAATGTAGATCACGATGAACCGATTCAGGGTTTTCTTTGGGTTCAGTTAACGTTTTTCGATGTGAAGCATGTGTCTAAAGATATGGGCTGAGAAACAGACTGGCACTCCGTACCCGTATGGCTAGATTTGCAAAGAACATGTAAAAACTTTTTTATCGTTCTGACCCAGAGAATGGAGTCAGAATTGTCATCATTTTAGTAGCCACCACAAAATATTTTACGGAAATTCACGCACGCTAAGATGAACTAAGCTTGAAAGCGGCAGATATAAAAGAAATTTTCGCAATTTTATCATATTCAACGTGTCGAAAAACTTGTACGTGTGCCCTTCCAAATGCTGTGAATGCAGTACATAACAAAACAGCTGGAATGGTATCTTGAAATCGGAGTTATCGACCTTAAACCCATTGAAAACTACTAAAAAGACATCATATTCTTGTTTGTTCCCAGATAACCAAACCTTCGTACTCAATATTAAGTGCCGAAAAACCTGTGTGATGCCTTGCTTACACGCAATACGTAGGTATTTAAACAAATGAATGCAGATTAGAGCTGAAAATCCAGTTCTTCGACCCTAAACTCTTTTAATACTATAGAAAATTGATGAAATATCCGGTTTGTACTCCGGATAACAAAACCGTTCTATATTCAGCGTACCAAAAACCTATATAATTATAAAATATTTTTCATAATGCCCTGCTCGCAATGAAACAAGTTCACTCCGCTTAAGTCTAGCTTGGTAAATACTACCCTATTGGCGTACGGTATCTATGTTTACAGTACGTGACGATTTGAATAACTATGAACAACGCAAGCCACGCGAATTTCAAAAAGGCGACATCTATATTCCGGATGAAATTGACGAAACCCTGATGTTTCACACGCAACCAAATGGTCTGATAAAACCGTTTTCGCCAATTTTGTGCGAGGTAACTAAAATAATTTTAATGTCTTATTTTAGCTTGAACAAGCTCCTGCTGAGCTAAATCATATCTCGATTATGTAAAATTTTTATGCAAGTTTGAAACTTTCAATTTTAATGCTTGTTATCGACTTATTTTCGTAGTTGGTTATGAAAAGTTCGGTAATGTTCTTTTAGCGTATGTTTCAACAGAATACTACTAGTATCTTGCAAGCCAGGTTGGAACGGAACAAGTGTGGCTTCGTGGAATTTTTGGTGCAGTGAGTTAAACGAACGAAATGAACAATTTTTACTAGCCGTATAGTGGTGAAATATGACAATGTCCGTTATTGGGTTTTTAGGGTGACATGCATAATTCAACTTTGCGTGAGAGGATTGCTTCACGCGTAACTCATTTGAATGCTAGAAATCTGTTTTTAGCCAGGTTCAAACAAGATTCCAATAACTCTACTCCACGGGTTTTTACGCCTCTGCCACCAGGGGTCAGAGATCCAAGGTCAGCTTAGCCTCTTAACAATGTGGGAAGTCGTAAATAGGGTCAAGGCTAAGAGTTTTGCAAATATCGACACTTTGTCCAAAAATTGGGCAAAGATTTAGCAAAAATTGGGGGAAATCGACAAAATTTCAAAACTTGGTGAGAAGTTAGCAAAGATTGCGGAAACTAAGCAAAAACCCGAAAATTGTGGGAAACAAATTTCTGTTGGTCAAAAAGGAAAAATTTGGGGGTTAGGCGGCTTGCTTTAGATATCAGGCAGAGCCAATGATGTGTCAGCCCCTTCCTCTCTATAAAGAAATCCCTCTTCGAAAAAGAAGGTGCAATAGACATGGGTCGAGTTACGAAGGGAGCGTAAAAATCAATTCTTGGCAACTAGAGCAGATATCTGAGTAAATTGGGCTAATTTTCGTGATAAATGAGCCTCTATAAGCTGCATATAACGCCTTGCTACACGACTTTTTAGGACATAGGTCAAAATTGGTTTTAAAATGCTCTAATGGGACCCAAAACACATGAAAACCTCAATGGATCGAGCTATATGGGTGTTTTGGTCTTATTTTGAAGGGGATTCATCCCCTGTGTTAATGGAAGGCTGCTATTATCGTTATTTTCACTGCAGTATTGTATGAAAAACGGGTTTTTGACTGGGGCTATGGGGCCCAAAATGTACGGAACCGGCAATACTCTACAACCGCTCGAGTTATATTCATATTATTGGTCTTATTTTGTGGAACAATATATCCTTTACGTGCATGTGAAAAGTGAGTCCCTAAATATTTAAAAAGTGTTTATATCTCCTGAACTATTAAGCAGCATGGTTAGATTCGGAACATTTTAGAAATTGGTGCTCAGTATAGCTGTGTACATCACTAAAAATCACATATTATTCAGCACTCAGAATTCACCACCTTGGCGATAAGACAAGCTACTGATACTAATACTAGAATTTTAACATGCCAAGTGTATGAATCCGGAGAAATGAGAAACTGTAACGTTAACATACAGTGGAACAACTCATTAAAAATAGATTCCTGTTACGAAACAAAGTTATAACTCAGCAAAAAATAAAAAATATTAATTAATCTGCTGTTCAATAAGGCACAGATGCAGCAAAACTGATAGTCAGATATCTAATTCGCACCCTAAGATGGTTAACTTTACCTCAGAACTGCTTACAAATCGTGAACAACATATCTATGTAATCTATGGATATATATAAGAATCTTAACAAAAGCATGGTAGCACAGAAAACATAAACAGAACGCTACAGACCGCGTGTGACTCGTCCCTTTCGCACCATTCGCCTTGTCTCACCCATTGATATAATTACCTGTACACACGAAGAGATACGTTTAAATAAAGTGAAGATTTGAAATCAGCACCCACAAAAACCCATATGAACTTATTTTGAGCCACAGGTCTATTAATATACCGTTAGGAGTGGTTCTGTTACAGATGACTATATGGCGTCGGGCCCAACTTTGGCCTCAAATAGCAATTGACCCAGGGTTCCTACATCAAATCTGTTGACTCCCTTCAGGTAGCCCCGCAGTAGCTCTATCCGCACACCAAACTTCTATCGAATCGCTTATGTGGCTACATAGCTACACCTCGCCAAAGTTTGACCTAAATTTTGGAAATTTTACCATTATTATTTCCTAAAGTCTCCATGCCCCATAGGGACCCGACCAAAACAATTTATATACCCTTTAATATAGCTTCCTAGGGCACATATTTTGATATCAAAACGATTCAAATCGGCTCAAGGGTTGCCGAGTTATGACCCAAAAATGGGCCATTTTAGCCATGTACCCCTGGGTGCCCCCCTTTGACCCCCTGTGGTTGGACCTAGGTGTGTCGAATCGTAATAAAACCTTCAAAAGACACATCTAGAGTATTGTAGCCTTCATATGAGCCCTCACGCGTCCAATATCGATTTACGTTGACATAACGAAGACCTGTTTACAGAGAAAAAATAAACGGACGCCCATCTTTTTCTCACCATAGTGCGGTCTAATGAGAATTCTTCGATTCCGAAGCTAGCACTTCTCCATTTCCGAATTCAAATACTGATCTGTACACGGGGGACCACAGCCTTTCCAGATCCCAATTTTGATCAGATTTTCCCCATGTGCGTCTCCCCACTAACCCGAAGCCTCCCATGTACAACTAAATCCTGTGACTTATTATATCTTCTGTATGCTAGATATTTTTACACATTACTATATTCTATTCCTAATGCTACATCGCTATTATATAATATGAAAATATTTGTACCATAATTAAAACTGACTCAAAGTATGGAATTATGCAGCATATAGAACACAATTTGTTCCGAGCATTTTGAAATTTCCCTCTGGAATAAGCATGGGCCCTCAAATTCCCCCGCTTTTCGGAAAACTGCAGACAGGCGAATAATGGTTTGTACAGGTGACTTACACAGCGCCTATGCTCCATCGCTATCGCCTTCGCTTGCAAAATACTAGCTGCATTGCTGGAACTTTCAAAAGAACTGAATAATGATATTAGAGAGTGGAATAATTATATTAGAGATTATATGGAGTGATAATGATTAGACAGTCATAAGCCAGTGTTGTCGTGTCATCTGAATCCTGTGATGTTTGTCAATATTAGCAATGGCAGATCAGTTTTACTCGAAATATAACTTGAATATTGCGAATTTTAGGTTTGTGAAACACCAGCGATTAGCTACTTCGCTGCATGTTTGTCTGCTAGTCCACGCCCGGCTACCGTAATCGAGGCGGAATCGTTTGCAATGCTGCATCATTTTGTTGAGTATTACGTTGTCCCAACCACGGCTCTAATTTTCATTGTATTGGCGATATTTCGTTATTTCGTTGTCCCAGCGCTTGTCTCGGATACGTTATACACGACTGCAGATGCATTTGAAATGTTCGCCGTTGTGCCAGCGATTGGAATGATTCCTCTGTTGCCGGTTGCCGTTGCCGTCCTGGTCTACGTGTTGAACATAATCTTTACTGCGTGTTTAATACGCACATTTCACTTCAAGCGCGTACAGCAATCTTTTGGTATTGGCAGTAGCGTTGCCGGTGCGGCCAACAGTGACCTTATCGGATCGCCTGGTTCTCCGGTAGATCCATCAAGAGAAAGTCACCATATTAAACGACAACGGTACTCGTCGACGACACCGGGATTGGCAGAAGCCGGAAAGGTGGGACCCGAACGGTTTCGGGCTACGTCTTTTTCAAGTTCGTTGCGGAGTATTTTTGGACGCACATCAATTGAGTCTTCCTCGGGTCATGGTGATCTGGAAGTAAGGGAGACAATGTTTCTATTCACTAAAACTTAGAGAGGGGAGCTTTACCATATATTGTTATCAGTACCACAAAAAAGATTTTGTTGATCTTGGACATTTGGCTTGGCCGATCATCGGCAATGGCTGATATTCACAGTATCGGTATCGACATTTTAAAACATCAATAATACCAAACCCGATATCGTAAATGACGGTAAAAAATATTATTTGAAACTAAATGGAAAATCACGAATAAAAATTTGTTTTCACCCAAATTGCTAGTGCGGTTATAGTAGCAATGGATATGGAGCAACAAATGCGAACTCCGAACGGCCCTTGGGTTCCGGGGACACATCTCAAACAGGGGTGTAGCAGATTCGCGGTCTGTTGCGATCCACAGAAAAGAGGGAGACCCAAATAGGGATCGCAGGTAAATTTTAGTTCGTTCAAACCAGCATTACAATCAGGCGAAAACGGCTAAAAAAGAAACAAAGTGTCCGAAACACACTTTGTTGTAAAATTCTTGTAAATTCCATTATTACTTAGAGCTTTATAAATAATTGTCACATTTCTTGTGGCTCGTATAGCCACAGTAAGTTAACTTCAAACTTTGGAATTTTGATATAGAAAAGCTGAAACGCACTTTCTGTATCCAAATTTAGTGTACCTGTTTCTGTTGTTATGTCTTTGCAATTAAAGCAACCCTGTTTAAAATTCAACAGTAAATTATACTCTACATATTAAGCACCTATAATTGGACAGTCGCTGCACTGTTGAACCAATTATTGCTTATAGTTTGGACTGATTAGCTGGTTAAGCGATGTTCCTAAACTTAACGTTCTCAGTGTAAGACAGGTTTAGTTTTATGTTTAAATTCCGACGTTCCAGTGTACTTATATTCCAAAATATAAAACATTAAACGGTGTAGGAAATGTTTCATATGTTGTTCCAGTTAGCCACTCGTGCCATATACGATATTTATTCTAAAAGTTCAACAGCATTTTAAACATATATTTAACCCTAACATACAGTAGACCAATATTAGGGGCTCTCTTATATGTAGCTTTTAAGCATCGTTTCTATGCCAAAATTTTTTACGCCATAAGAACCAAATCTAGCGAAGCTATTTTGCCAAACGTACCACATTTGAGTGAAATAATATTAAGGGATCCACCGAAAATGTTTCATATAACAGTTCCAGTTTTGTAATATGTTGTTGTACGGTGCTATTTAGCGAATATAGAATCGATTGATGAGAATCTATATTTCACTCGATAATGACTGAAACCGTGGTGCAGTGGTGGTGACTGAATTTCAAGTGTTTTATAATTTGCGGATAACGAATAATAAAAGTGTGGTTCCAGCTTTTCTTACATAGATAGATGGGGCTACGCGTTATCATTGCTTGGATATGCCGAATAGGCGTGAGAGACACTAAATTACAGTCTGTCTAGCATAGTCTACATACCTATTGAATTGGCTAGCTCAAATTGAAATATAGATTCAATAACGTTTCATTATATTGGGAATTCGGTAAAAAATAATATTTTAAATATAAACATACTAGAAACTTCGGGCTTTTCGGGACGGGTCGGGACAGGCCGGCTTATTTTTCATTCGCGCCGGGCCTGCTATTAAATATTTAGTGCCTGGCCGACCCGATCACATTTCGGGTCGAGCCTGGTTTGAAAAATTAAGCCTGTTCTCACTTCTGAAAGGAGCCCTGGGCTCTTCAAACTGGGAGGTGCTTGCATTTTGAAGTGCTCCCGGTTCGAGACTCCTGGCCGAATTTTGGGCTTCCCCGGTTCATCACCTCTTGGTAAATTTTTTTGTTCGCACTGAGTAAAAGAACCCACAAATGTTATAAAATTTGTACGAAAATATCGTTTTGAAGCTAAAAATTTCGTAAATTTTGTCAAAATTTGCTTGAAAATCACTTTTTTCTCAACCGAAAGTGTTTTAGCAGTGTTTCTGATATGATTTTAAACCACCTTTTCTTAAAATGCCCCTGGCAAATTTAGCGAAGAGATAGCCCGGGAGCTCCTGATTATACTTTGTCAGCCATAACAATGTCTTTTATTATATATCACTCACTAAAATATTGAAAACAAATAGGCACTTGACCTCTTTAGAAAGTTATTAGTAACTCACTAAATTATCAAAAATAAGCAGTATAGACATCAAACTCCTGTTGAAAGAAAATTTTACAGAAATTTCTCACGCCTTTGTTGTTATTGGTACTCGCCTTAATGTCGAAAACATGCAAAACAAAACGCTGAACCCCTTACGGCAAACCTGAATTTTCATTTAGTTTATAAAATCCAACCACTAACAAATTGTTCTGGTGCATGGAGTTAAGGAAGAGTTCAGTATCAAAGCTCTTCAAGACTAAACACTAAAAGCACTTCAAGACTAAAAAACTTACTGTAATACAAAAGCTCTTCAAGCTAAACTAACCCATTGGAATGCATTATGTACATACTTGTAAATCTCGCAAATCGACATAATTTCGTATTAATATTGTATAATTATTGTTTGACTTGATGACCTACCGAACATTGATTTTTTTACGTTTCTGTTTAAGTAAAAGAAACATTTTTTCGAAGTTTAGGTGACGAGTTTAAAATGGTATCCTAACGTTATTATTTTGTTAACATCTGTTGAAATGATTCGTTGTATTCTAACTGCAATAATAATATAATTATTGCATTTTATATCAATATTGAAACCAAACTGTTTTTAACCACTGCCATAAAACGAAAGGATCATCATTGCATTATTGTTTTCACTGTTTAACTCAGCTTTAAACGGTTGGCTGTGAGATTTATGAACTTTTTTAATTATGTCGTGTCGTCATTTATGAGTACAATTGTATTTTTAGTTCACAAATACTATTGATTTTGCTGCTGTTCGTAATCCGAAATAGCACTCACTAAGGGGCGCAATAAACACGTGTTTTTGTTTTTAGCGACTGAATTTACGCTCAGGTTTGCCGTAATGGGTTCTGCGTTTTGCTTGTTTTCGACATTTTTGTGAGTGAAATAAAAGGGACATGATAGAATATTATAAAAATCTGCTTTCAGCGGGGGTTTGATGATATGCATGTTGTAGATATTCTGAGTGAAATAACAACTTTCTAAAAGGGTTCATTTTTCTACTTGTCTTCAATATTTTTTAGCGGAGCGACGCGAAGTGTTTTCGTCAAAAGAGGAAAAATCGGCACCATCTGTTCGGCTAACTGCTCGATAACTACTAGGCCAATTTAACATCTTTTTTTTGTTTTGAAAGGCCTAATATCCTTCAGGTGCAAGCGATATGGTTTTGTAAAAATTTGTTTTAGTTATTTAATTAGTTAAGAGTGTTAGCGAATGTTTAGCACTTTCAAATAAAAAATTGTTTATTTTTCCATGATTAATTTGTGTAAAACTATTATTTTAGTGCATACATATCTCGCAGTGCTGATTACGAATCTGGTTATTAGTATTCGATGATGTTAAAATATGCTAATTAACTAAGTTTGAAAATTGTCAGCAATATAGAATATTGCACACGGGGGTTTTGTATGTAGCTGATCGCGGAAATGATATTTTTGAAGCTCTAAAACTTGGCCGTATATGCTGATTAGTTAATAATCTATTTAGTTAATTTTATGCAAATTTTAAAATCACCCCAAAATTGCTAATTTTTTACGCTCTAGGGTTTTCGATGTCGCTGATCATCAATATATGACTTTTAAAGCTTTGTGATCTTGTCATATGTGCTAAATTAATTAGCTAATTAGTTGATATTGCTACGTATTTAATTTGCTAATTTTTAGCTGGCTAGCTTTTTCTACTCTGGATTCGACATCAATTTGTTTTAAACGTGATACTTATTATAAATTGATTAGTTGAAATACATGTATGCATAAATGAAATATAAAATACTTTGCCTATTGCTCCGTTCATTTTTTGTAATTTATTGCGTTCACAAGTAATTAATAATATATCAAATGGTATTGCTATGACTGAAAACGCACAACCAACGGCTCGTTTTCCAATTCCAATTAGCTTGTTACTGTAGTTCTTGAGCCATATTTATAGCGAGTGTTTATAGTTCGGTGTATGCTTTAGTTTATAATGACCGGGTCTTTTAATATTGAGATTTGTGGTTGTACATTTTGAGAATCTGAGAAACCAATCCCAGTCATGGTTTTTACGGATTTCGTAACTTAATTTAATTATTAATTAACAAAACTTGATTAAATTAACGAAAAGTGACATAGTCTATGCAGCTGATTTCCAAAAACGGTCGCCATTCAGATTTTAATTCCGCTTGATGCAAAATGGTACTATTGATAAATTTTGTTCAGTGCTCATGTTTGTTTATAATTCATGCAAAAACAACTCGATCACTGTTGATGAGTCTCGGTGTAACGTTGGTGAGTTATCGTTTTATTTCTTTCCAGAATTATGTAGACGTAACTGGCTAGCTATTTTAATGTAATTGAAAATTACTTTTAGAATTTGCGAAATGGTTTTGTTTTAGGGCGACCATGTGAAACATAAAATTTTACGTTTGCGTCGATGGGATTACGTTTGGCGACTTACGGCGAAACTAATTGCCGGTGATCCGAAATATCTTACTCATACTGGAAATATCTTGCAGGTTCTCGGTAATTTGACCTCGTGTAGTGTGATAGATAAAAAGGGTGTGCTGTCGTGGGCTAATCCAGTTGCGGAGAAAATTTTTGTGCTGGCTCCCCCTCAAACGTCGTCCAATACGGAATCGGAAAACGGACTTACCACCGCTCCAGGCGAGAGAAGGCCGAGTTCGACGACGCATGATAATGTGTTGGAACCGGCAGGAGACGCGATAGGTAACTGTTACGTAATAGATTTTTTGTTAAAACCTGCTCGCTGATGATTAATAGCTTCTGCAGTTGGATTCCAGCCTATTATGCTAGGCCACCAATCCGCCGCTTATTTACGGCCGCGCTGCCGATTAGAGGTTTTCCGTTATCGGATGATCCTTGTTCGGTCTTAAGGAATAACTAATGTCCTAGCACCTCGGAGTTCAGGCGATTGCAACCACCGAATGTCGTAAATTCTGTATCTTTTGTGTCCTCTTCAGAGTTTGAAATACAATTAGACTCTATTGGGGATTTGGGGACTTTTATTTAATTTAAATATGTTTATAGCTTTCTGGATTGCTTTGTTCAAGCTCAAGTCTGCAGTGATATGTAATAATTGGTATATTAGCACTACGTTCTGCAATATGGTCACCAAGAGAGTTGCTAGCATATTGAAAGTCTGTTTACTGTGCTTTGTTGTCCAAAGCGTCCGTCGAAGCTCGTGAAGCATCCTGTGGAGCTATGTACCGATGGTTTTACAGCTGAACCTACAATTTCCGTTATAAAAAGCTGTATTGGCCGATCCCTCTACCTGGCCTAAGCTACGTACATCTCTGTTGAGCACTGCGCCTGTCTTGTCTGCAGTCACACATTTCGCGTTGCAGTTTTGGCCATAATTTAGCAAATTTTTTTGCAATCAACAATATATTAACTTTTCGGTTTCCACGTGGTATCTCAGAGTTGGGTGAGCGGAGTGGTCGCATTGCAGGGTCGGAAGAGAATGGAAACAAATGGTTCTAATCGGACAGGGAGGGGTGTCCACACAACAGAAACATGGGATTCCAACAATGAGTTTCCAGAAACAAATCATAGGCATACACTTGTAGCTTATGCTGATATCGTTACACATTTACCTTATTTTAGACGCCGTGTGATGTTGTATTATGACTTTGACGATGAACTCGAAAAGACTCGACTTTGTTTAATTCCCCTCTTTTGACGGTAGATGTTTAGGGCTGATTGAAAATTTTCGCCGTTTGTAGCTGAACAGCACGAAGCTAATAAACACTGAATCAAGAGGCACCGCAAACTATGCACTAACCGGATTATTTCTGGAAAGCCTAATAATTGAATGTATGGAACAGTATTTTAGACTGAATCGCGACCCAAGTTTACATGGAAATATTCTTGTTTAGTTGATCAACAAGTCGTTGCGCATGACAGGTGTACAGATGCGAGGCCATCTGTCGACAGCAAAGAAGATGTGACTATGTGGGACAGTACGCTTGGAAATAATTCTGCTGGTGGCCAAACATACAGCGGAAATGATATAATCGACAATCAAACAGACCATATTAGGCAACCAACGCGGCCGTCCAGTTTGCCGCGACTGCAAAATGGGCCATTGTCATCCGGGTCACTTATTGACGCATCGGTGCCTCATGTTTTTGACTTGACAGTTAATCATTCAGGCACTTTCCAGGTAGGTTAACGCATAGTAACGTCATTTTTAAAAATGAACGCCTAGTCAATTGCTGCAAAATGCAACAACACAAACATTAATAATGTTAACAGCAAAATGTAATAATTTAAGATCAATTTGCTTATTCTCACATGTTGAATAGACCGTTCTGATGCTTATATTTTTGGCAAGGGCTTATTTGCGAAAATGACTACGTAAGTATACTTCCGTACAAAAATCATGTACCTACTAAATCTCATACTATTATTGGTACTAAGTGTAGTTTTTGGAAAAACGAAAATAAAATTTCACACAAGACCGGTAGGGCATTATTTTAAAGTTCATGTTCAGTCCCGTTGGGTAGTAAATAAAATATTAGTCGTTTTGATTTTTGTAGTTATTGATAAATCTACCCGGCTAAGTATTGAGATCTTTCATAGTTTGTTTGACACTGTCAAGTTAAATGTTCAATTTTGAAGTTCTAAGCGGATAATTTTGAAACATCCGAAAACGCTGATAGCTACAAGGGAACGACAAAATCAATAGTTGTAGCCAAAAAACTACTTGAGCCAATATTTAACGAAATCAAAGATGCGAATTCACTGACTGATCCAAATTTCCTTGCTGTTAGGCATCGCAATAATGCGAAGGTCCCACATGTTTACATTTTGTCTATTATTAGAAATTGGTACAAATTGACAACATTCTTGGATTATGCAGTCTTTGTTGAAGCATACATTACGTTCTAACCTTAGGAATCGCATGGCCAACACTAAAGCCCCAGTTGGCATAGCAGGGGAAACGCCCCAGTTGTCATAGCAGGGGAAACGCCCCAGTTGGTATAGCAGGGAAAACGCCCCAGTTGGCTTAGCAGGGGAAACGCCCCAGTTGGCATAGCAGGGGAAACGCCCCAGTTGGCATAGCAGGGGAAACGCCCCAGTTGGCATAGCAGGGGAAACGCCCCAGTTGGCATAGCAGGGGAAACGCCCCAGTTGGCATAGCAGGGAAAATGCCCCAGTTGGCATAACAGGGGAAACGCCCCAGTTGGCATAGCAGGGGAAACGCCCCAGTTGGCATAGCAGGGGAAACGCCCCAGTTGGTATAGCAGGGAAAACGCCCCAGTTGGCTTAGCAGGGGAAACGCCCCAGTTGGCATAGCAGGGGAAACGCCCCAGTTGGCATAGCAGGGGAAACGCCCCAGTTGGCATAGCAGGGGAAACGCCCCAGTTGGCATAGCAGGGGAAACGCCCCAGTTGGCATAGCAGGGGAAACGCCCCAGTTGGCATAGCAGGGAAAACGCCCCAGTTGGCATAGCAGGGGAAACGCCCCAGTTGGCATAGCAGGTCAAACGCCCCAGTTGGCATAGCAGGGGAAACGCCCCAGTTGGCATAGCAGGGGAAACGCCCCAGTTGGCATAGCAGGGGAAACGCCCCAGTTGGCATAGCAGGGAAAACGCCCCAGTTGGCATAGCAGGGGAAACGCCCCAGTTGGCATAGCAGGTCAAACGCCCCAGTTGGCATAGCAGGGGAAACGCCCCAGTTGGCATAGCAGGGAAAACGCCCCAGTTGGCATAGCAGGGAAAACGCCCCAGTTGGCAAAGCAGACTTAGTCAATTCGGAATGATTCATGCACGTTTCGGTTAGCAAATTTTTAGCTCATATTTTTTCGCAAATTTAGAGAATTATATGGATATTGAATGGTAAAGTGACACTGCTTGGTTAAAGTCCAGCATTTAGCTTTTGACAAAGTGGGTGCCCCCAGAATTTTCGAGCTTTGGTGGTTCTCCCCGGGTCATGGTGGGAGGCCCCTGGTAAATTTTGTCTTGCCTATCACCACCAGGCCTCTTGACGTGACCTCAAAGATAACCATCCTAGCAAAAACTAATATAACTTAATTCTACTACTAATATTTCGATTATTCGTTAAACTACTTCCTGCGGTGAAATCGTTTAGCAAGAATACTTAAATATGGCTAAGTCACAGCTGCTATGTAAAAAGTAAAACACAAACGAAATTAACTAAGAATAAAATTTACATACGCTAATTCAAAGCATACTGTTTTGTTTATTTTTATTACACGTTTTTGCGAACATCAATTATAATGATATACAGTACCCGTCAAAAATGACTGTCGCTCGCTCGCGACTCGCTCGAAATAAATTTGTTCTAAAAATAGAATTTTCTATTAATTTAAATAGTTGCGAAATCTCGAGCGAGCCAGTCGCTCGAGACTCGCTGGAAATGCGACGGTCATTTTTGGCGAGGACTGTAGATAGTCATTATAGCTACATTCACTAAGACAATGGAGAATCCAACGGACATCACGTACACCACATCATTACGTATACAGCGAAATCGAACTAAATTGTAGATACTGTTGATTTATTGCAAAATAGAACAGTAACGAACAGAAATAGGTGCACAAAAAACGAACGCAGCAACGTTCGTTTATCAACGAACAATACAACCTTCATTTGCTTTTACGTTCGTTTATAAACGAACTCCAAAAATTCGTCTTAAAATACGACGAATTTTGTTTATGTTTGCGTTCGTTTTAAACGAACATTCTAACGTTCGTTTTCGTGTACGATTGTTCACGTTCTTTTTTATGCACTTATTTTTGTCCGTGACTATTACTGAATTCTGCGTGTAGTGATTGAAACGAGCGAAACAAAGAATTCTACTAGCTGTTGAAAAGTGAATAGTGTTGAAATTTGAAGGTATCTGTTATTAGGGTATTATGGTGTCTGTTGCACCCGTAACTCAACCTTGGCTGTACTGAGTAATTTGCGCTTTAGCTCAGAAAGCTTGAAATATCTATTGATGGCGCGAAGCTCAATTTCAACATCTTCCGTCTGAAAAACAGATCGAAGGTATCCGCTATCGAAAGACTCCAAAACTCACGTAATTTCTTGTATTCCGAGGACCGGCGTAATTATTTTGTAAAGCCAATATGCCTCTATAAAACTGTAGATACTGCTTTGCTACGCTGATTGTTTATGTTGCAGTATTTGGGCCCAACGGGGTTTTATGTGGATCCATTAGATTCAAAATACACGAAAACGGCAATATCATCGTAACCGTTGGATCGGTATGGGTGTTATTGGCGGAGAAATATTTTGATAGTGGCGGTTGCTCAACCCCTTCTCCGTCGCCGTGGAGACGCCTACAAATTATGCTTGTTATGTTTCAATACGCGTAGGTTTAGACATACCATCAGCTCCTCAGTATATTTCAGAGATGGAACCGGCTCACCATATTGTGTCCCGGCGACGTGGTTACAGTAGTGACCTTAGTGACGGTTGCTCAACCCCTTCTCCGACGCCGTGGAGACACCTACAAATTATGCTTCTTATGTTTCAATACGCGTAGGTTTAGACATACCATCAGCTCCTCAGTATATTTCAGAGATGGAACCGGCTCACCATATTGTGTCCCGGCGACGTGGTTACAGTAGTGACCTTAGTGACGCTTGCTCAACCCCTTCTCCGACGCCGTGGAGACACCTACAAATTATGCTTGTTATGTTTCAATACGCGAAGGTTTAGACATACCATCAGCTCCTCAGTATATTTCAGAGATGGAACCGGCTCACCATATTGTGTCCCGGTGACGTGGTTACAGTAGTGACCTTAGTGACGGTTGCTCAACCCCTTCTCCGACGCCGTGGAGACACCTACAAATTATGCGTGTTATGTTTCAATACGCGTAGGTTTAGACATACCATCAGCTCCTCAGTATATTTCAGAGATGGAACCGGCTCACCATATTGTGCCCCGGCGACGTGGTTACAGTAGTGACCTTGCACAGTATACGTAGTGACAAGTCAATTCCCAAAGCAGACAACGTATTATTCTCCAAATTTGTTAAAGAAACGGCGTTGGAAAACTGTTGAACATATGTTTGGCAAGCCGCTAAGGGCTTCAGCTGAGAGCTGTGTGTGGGTATGAGTATTCGTTCGCCAGGCCGGGTACGGGTTCAAATCTTGTGACCGGGGTAGCTGGTATACCCAGGACAGCGACAGTGGCGGATCCAGGATCTCACGGTGGGGGATTAAACGTGGACAAAGTGTCAAACCGGCAGCAAATAATCTCGGCTATGATCCTTGATGCTGCGCACACCCTTCCCCCACTGCAACCTCCGACCTCTCTCCAAAGCCGTGCGAAATTTTTGAGCTAAATTACAGAAATTTTACGGCAAAATTGGTAAAATTATGAGGAAACAATCGTGGGCCGCGACCATCTATCCCCCTAGCCGACTCCCTTTGGCGACCTGTGTTCCTCTGGGAAGTACATCTTATTCAAACAAGGATCCGCCTTTGAATATTTGGTACCCGTAACTTGTTTATAATGCTGCATGGTCAGCAGTCAGTTCTATTGACGAAGTGCTAGGCGGTTTCGCCTGGCTAGGGGCATCAAAAAGACATAGTTATCCCCCTTAGGGTTATGTCCTGATCTTTTAAGCACCCGCTGTAAAAAATTATGTACTAGGTGGTTTCCTTAAGTGGCCACTACGTGGTTCCCTTGATTAACAGTGGCGACTGTCAAATTGGTCCCTTTGCTAGGCGCTATTTAAAACAGTGGATGGTTCGTTTTTAGGCGGTCTAAATCTAAAAGGCTGTGTTAGCAAGTTTTGTGTAAGGGCTTAAGACTTTTCGTTTTATGGGCTGATTGGGCGTTAAAACACGAGTGACAAGAGTGGAACACTTTATTCGTCGTGTAACCTGGGCGGGGAATGTTACTGGCAAAGAATTTACTATCACGAAGCTAATGTATGTAGATGAATAGTTTCATCCTAACAGTGATAACAGCGAACTGGCTGCTCGATTCGCCGAAAATTTTGCCATGTGGCATGAACTGGATGGCCCCGGCTTGAACCGTGGGGTCAAAATTTTTTATTTTTCAGTGAAAAAATGCTTGATAAATAACCTCAGAAACGGTATAAAAACGTTTTTATTGAGGTTAAAGCCAAATTTTCAAATTTTTTTGGCTGAAATTAAGGAAATGTTTAACTTCGGAAAGGGATTTTTGTATATATGGTTGTGTTTCAACCGGGAAAGCCAAAAATTTTACCGAGGAAGTCAAGATTCTGCCGTTTTTGGCAGGAAGCACCGAAAAATGATAGGACCCCATCCCCCGCTTTGAAGAAGCCAGATTAACTTCTGAAGCTCATAGGTTTGCTATTTGCAAGCCTCGAGGGTCTGAAATAATTCTCTGAGGCCGCGTGTACGGACCTAGTGGCGGTGCACAAGCCTGGAATTTTTGCGGGTGAGCGCGGATTCAAAAAATTTTTGCTCGCACACACCTCTGCCTTAGCATACTACAATCCTGGACATATATTTAGGTAGGCTTTCAAGTTAAATTTAAGCTACATATTTGGCTATGTCTTACAAGTAGTTCTGTCATCATGTGAAGCCGATTATGCACGAATTGCATGAAACTTGGATGAACTTGCATACGACACGATGTGGAAATTTCCAGGAGCTTCAATCGAGTTGCAGGGCTTCATGGCATGAACGTATTTCACAAATCAGCCCAACGCTTTTGGCCAACCTCTGGTCAGACTTGTATTGTTAATTTAGAGCTATCGTCGTCGAACAGTATAGATTACATGCACTTGAGTTTCGACTGTGTCTGCGGAAAAGCAGAGCAGACAAAGAAGAAGACTAACCGCGACATTGTGATAACTAGAAGATAGACTGTTCTGTAATGTTGAGTACAGTGCAGAGAGACCGTGACCCGGTCACAGGTGTGACTCGAAATGACCCAGTTCCATCCCTGGCATACTAGTAACTCTATCGAGGTTGCAGAACGTAGTGAAGCATAATATACTTAAGCCTTTTGAATGCACAGGCAATCAGCTGTTGATAGCATACGTCAATATGCTATATGTGAATATCACACAATACCGCACAAGTAAGAACAAAACTAACACCGGAAATAAGTTTTCCATGAGACCTCGACATTTGTCCTTTTACTATGAAATAAACCAGAGAAAAAATCTAATGTTTAGATAAAAATAACCTTGTAAAGGTTACTAAAATGGGGTAAAAACCTCATTTTGACCTCTGACCTCGAACCAAGTGTGCGCCATACCCTCAGACTTAATGAGTTTCCCAAGAGTGAAAACCCTTAGGTAAAACTTATCAGCCACCCAAGGCGTCAGAGAGCAAATTTTCAAGTTTTGGGTCGAGGAACCATTGGGGCGCTATACCCCCGAACGTCAAACCCTATAACTCTAGAACCGGAGCCTTAATCGGAAAACAAAAAAGAGGCATCGGCATTTATCATTTTATTACGAAATAAAACCATCCAGATAAAAAAATTCGAAAGTTAAGATAAAAAATACCTTGCATCCGTGAAGGGTACTAAAATGGGGTGAAAACCCGTGATTTTGACTTCTGATACCGAACCATGTGGCGCCATACCGCCGCGTACCCATGGAACAATGGGTGACAGAGCAAAACCAGCATCGGCAATAAGTTTTTCCATGAGTGAAAACTCTTAGGTAAAACTTATGGTCCGCCCAAAGTGTCAGAGCAAATTTTGGGTCGAGGAAACATTGGAGCGGCATACCCCATTCCTCAAACCCCATAAATCCAGAACCGAAACCTTAATCGAAAAACAAAAAAGGCATCGGCATTTATCATTTTACTATGAAATAAATCCATCCAAAGAAAAAATTAGAAAGTTAAGATAAAAATAACCTTGCTGCCGTGAGGGGTATTAAAATGGGGCAAAAACCCATATTTTCACT
>JASANE010019239.1:0-10452 GCA_030248225.1 Trileptium ribeirensis
CAGTTCCCAAGTCTCTGTCATGATTAACGTTGGAGTCCATGGGTGCAACAATAGTATTGGAAGTTTGGGTGCGTAAAAATTGAAGATACGTAGAATCACAAGCGGTTCGAAGGTTAATTAGAGATGCTAATCTCTTATATCGGTTGCTATTTAGGCGGTTTTGACAACCTCTGCTCAAGCAATCAGAAGCACTTACCGGTTGGGTTACCAAGTCTCCAGGTCAGCAAAAACTTTATCCCTACCAGAGTACCCAAAACGTACGCTACTTATCAATGAAACCCAACAATCCTTGCTAACGATAAACAAACAAACAAAAACGTCGGTCCGCAATGACAGTGGCACTAACACTAAGTAGCAATCAATTTAGCTTCGTTATCAACGTAACCCAGTTACAGTAATGATAGCAAATCTTTGACCAGAACACAAGTTAACAATTGAAGAAGCGCAGACCACTAAGACAGGTTAAAGCACAAAATGTTATCAAGCAAAGGTTAACGCTACAAAGCAACAAATAGTACGTTAATAACAAAATAAACGTTACAATGTCCATATAACCAGTAGATCGTCCCAGGCCATGTTTTCAGCGCGACCACGATTGACACCGCGTTGTCCGGCGAAATGTCCACGCCCGTGAAGCAGTCGACGATGACCCGCAAAGCGCTCGGGAACGTAGGCAACAGCGATGAACTGGAATTGCGCAGGATCCAAACAGACTCGGCAGAGCGAATTACGGTTACAAAACAGAGTTCCGGTCGAAGGGTAATAACGACGCTCAATAGTCCCAGGTTGTTAAAACGAGTCCAAGCAGTCACCGAATAATCGAGATGTCCGTTTAAATAATGCGGATTCTTTCGGACGGCAAGTGCGTCAATGTCAGTTGAGCGGTCCCAATAGCCGGAAGCAGTGGTAGACGAAATACGAATACCGAGTCGAAATAAAGCAGTCAGTTACGAAAACGAATACGCCGGTAAATTAGTATATAGATTGATAGCAATTAGTAGATTATTATTAGTTAAGCAAATTAAGTTAGCAAACAATTCCTGAAATAATGCCTACCCATCGATCGGATACACGCACCGACTATTTAGGCGATGGGGTCGACGACTGCAACGCCAGCGAAGACTTCGCACGTAAAATCAGAGTGAGGCCAGGATAAATCCACCGAAGCACGAGCGGAGAGATATGCGTACAAAGGCACAAAATAGACTAAGCACACACAAGTTAACAACACATACAAGTTAGTATAAGTCAACGACAAGGCACACCATTGGCGACACGCTCCACTTGCGAGAGGTCCACGCTAACTAAAGCCTTAACCTATGTGGGTGCCATTTGAAAAATTTCCTAAGAGCCCTATGAACAATTACCATGGTTGCGATCACCGAAATAAAATGGACGCCTCATGGCGTATAGATTAGGCGAAAGAATTCAAACTCACATCGAGGGATTTGAACGAAATTTTAGACGCCTCACGGCGTGGCCCCCAACGATGTAATAACGGTGACGCAGCTGCATGGCGCAACTTCCTAACACCATGCCCATACGACCCCGGCTATCATAACCTCAAGGGCGGACCCTAAGTTCTGAATTTTAACCACTTTTCTTGGTCAGACCCAAGAAGTTACGGCGCTTAGCAGGCCGCAGGCGCGCTTCACGGGGTGTGTTCGGACCCCGCCCGATTGGTTGCGCACGTGTCTAGTATCGGGGTATGATTGCTGAGGTCCCCCAGGGAGGTTGACACCGAAACCTGCTCACAGGTCATAATGTCAAACCAATGTTCCCTGTCCTACTCTGATGGAAGTTGATTTTCCTAGCGAGATCTAAAGTGAACTGCGTGATAGGTTTGGTTTCGTTGGGTAAATTTTGGGTTCCGCTGCGTTATCCTTAGCCGAACACTTTGTCCGTTGTAGCCATATGGCCCCCACAGGGTTCCGACATGCTCTGAAAGTTTAACGTCGAGCTGTCTGTTTATCTAATGTGGTAACTCGACTGTGTTAATGTCTGGTGATGAAGTTTTCCAAATAAAATTTGTCTTTTGTTTGAGAGTGACGGTTGAGCCGGTGAGTTTGACCAGTGATTTGGTGGACTACTCTCGCCGCAATGTCATTATCCATGAATATCAATATTGGCGGCGGACCGCTCGTGTAGGGGCGTTGGGTATTTTCAGTCCGCAAGCCGTGGCGCAAAAGATCGGCCCGTCCTTTAAACCCACTTTACCTTTACGCTGGAGATAAACAACACGGGACACATTAAATGATTTTCGACATTTTAATTCAAAAGTATGGTACAGCGTTAAAGCGAAGACAGGCAAATAGAGCATAATATTAAACGATAAAGGTTGACCTCGTCGTACCCGTTCATTCCCTTGTATAACGTAAACTATATCCCGCTAGTTGAGCACATGTTGTAGTGAAGTTTTATTAAACGCTCTGTCAAAAAACCGGACGGAATGCGTTTACCAAAAACAAGACAACCAGTCTGACGACGACCCAAAACTTCATAGATAGACTGTCATAATTTCAATGTAAAGACATCTTCTTCGCCTCCATATGCAAAATAGTTGGCTACCAGTACATGCTCGCTCATGTACAGTCCACATAACGTCAACCGGTAGGCGGGCGCTATTTACAAGAAGCCGAGTTTGAACCAGAGATAAAGTTCAATTACATGCTGTATTGTCGTTTACGACATCATCTCATTCTTGAATGTTTAGATCAAGGTACCACGAATTGGAGCATACCGTTCAGTCGACATTCCATACGTAACATTTTTTAGTAGCGGCAGTGTGTCGCACCATTTCCCATAGCTTCCGAATACCGGTGGGTCCGAGGTGAAATCCCGTCGGCCTGGTCCATCAGAAGATCGTCATCGACGAACACCCCATTGTTGACGAATAGCCCCGCCAGCCGCCGTCCAATCAATAAACGACACTTTCTGGTCTTCCATCGACCGGGCAAGCTGCATGTTTGAACTTGTCGACGCCACTGGCTCCCAGGGCAATGGTAGAGCACCACTAAACAGCAATTGAAGGACCACGGGCAATGCGTTGATCCGCGAGACGAACCCCTCAATTTGGAAATTGACTATTCCGACGGTCTTGGCCGTTGGACTTCGTTGACACCGCGGTTGACAATAACGATACCAAAGTCTCCCAACGGAAATCCTCGAGTTTTAAAAACAGGTCACTAAATACGGCCTTGGACACCCGTTCAAGGTGTCCACCTCGATATAATTGGCGTTTCTCAGGCACAGAATCCGACAAGATCAGAACAGATTTACTAAACGGGAACCCCGATTGACCCCACTTTTTATGGGTCGGATAACGCCCCGACGCCCCAGAAAGGTTTTGCCTTGCCAAACAGTGACATGTACGCGGTATATAATACATAACCATAGTTATTAAACCCTAGGCGAAACTGAGCGTTCAAAACACGACTAGATCGAACCCCCAGGACCAAACAAGCTCGGTTGTTCCCGAACACACCCCAAGAACTCCGGATCGCTGCCGTCTAAATCAATTACTAAGTCCATAAAAGCCGATAGGAACTCACTCAAAGGCTGTCGTAGCTGATCGATTAAGATGTCAATGTAAACTTGATCACCCCGGATCACCCAACCGGCATCGAGGACGACTTTATGATTCTCGATCCATGTGACGCAAGCAGACGGATTGCGCCGAAGATTCGCATCGTCCATCAATTCGTTCGCCAGTCTATCGTGTCCACTTAGCATCAAAGTGAGATACCACCGGCCCTGCTCAATCGACGTCACCACTTTGTCTCGCAAACGAAGACCACCTGAGAAGACCTTGAATCGCGACGCACAATGATTATGCCCGACGACGACGACTTGACGGCTCATCATTAAATCGCGCTGAATTCTAAAAGTAAAACATTGATCAGCAACTTTGTTAAAAAAAAAAGTTTATTTTTACTCTATGCGTGACTCGAATCACCAAAAATGGATAGCACGATCTGTTCAGCGAGAGACCCGTACCGTAGATGTAACAGTTACAAGTGTTGAGCGGGAGACCCGCACCGCACCAAAATTTTCAAAGTGAATAACTATTGAACTTAAAACGAAAATTTTAGTACTCAATTTCAGGCTCACTAGTGTCAGATGTAGTGCTTCGTGTTTCAATATTACGCTTGCTATTATTAGCGTTGACACTGTGATTTTCGACTTTACTATTGTCACAGCTGAGTTCCAAAGGATAAAGCAGACGAACCGCGCGCTTAGTTACTGTACCTGAACTTAATTGTACGTTAACAGATCGTACCTTACCGTCACGACTTTCATGAAGTGCAACAATTTTACCTATTTTCCAGCGCATTCTCGGTAAGTTATTCTCTTTGATTTGCACGACAGAACCTACTCTAGGTAAACTGTTAACTGTGTTACGCTGCTTTAGTGAATTGTAACGCTCGCGCAAACTCAGCAAATACATATTACGCCAAATACACCATAAACGATGCACAATCGACTGCAAACGTTTCCACTGAAAAATCAGCGAGTCTGAGACAGACCCATGATCGCGGCCTGGTAACTGGAATGAGGGCAGATGAGACTTGGCACCCTTGGCCAAGAGATGTGCCGGCGTGAGAATGTCCGAACCAACCTCGGATTAGACGTAAGTCAGCGGTCTGGGATTCATCACCGACGCCACTTCAAATACGATTGTCCGCAATTCCGACGGAGAAACTAATGAGTTGTCTAGCACTTTCTTGAGAGAGCGCTTGGCAATGCCAACCAATCGCTCGTAAAAGCCTCCCATCCAGGGCGCGAACTCAACAATAAACTGCCACTCGATGCCGTGGTAAGACGTAAATTCCTGCATCTCCTGCGAATGCACAGCGCTGGCCCACAGATTGTTGAGTACCCGATGCGATCGATGAAACTGAGTCGCATTGTCAGATACCAGCAACGATGGTAGACCATACAGACTGACGAACCGTCGCAGACACAACAAGAATTGGTCGGCAGTGAGGTTTTCCACGACATCCAGGTACACTGCACGCGACACCATGCAGGTAAACAAACAGATCCATGTTTTGTAAACAGATTTGTCATTCGCTTTGATATAGATGGGGCCCATGTAGTCAAGACCTACATTCGTGAATGCAGAACACTCAGTAAGACGGCTTTCCGGCAGTGGCGGCATCGCAGGAGTCCGATACGGACCACCTTCATGACGCCTACAAACACAGCACTTGCGCAAAACCCGTTGGACTGCGGTGCGGCCTTTAATGATCCAGAACTTCAGCCGAACGTTAGCCAACGTTTGGGCAACGCCGCTGTGTAGAACATGTTTATGACAACTCTGGACAACCAAGTCAGTGAAATGAGACGACTTTGGCAACAACAATGGATGCTTGGCCTCGTACTCCACACCAGCATTGGAGATCCTCCCGCCGCAACGCAGGAGACCATTACAGTCCTTGAACAATGAGAGCTGTTGACCCAAGCCTTTCGGCCAGACCGCTGATTGACACACAAACAGCTCTGGAAAGAAGACCAACTGCACATGCTTCACCCAATAAAGCATGGCAGAACGCAGTTCTGTGACTTTTGGAACACCTATCGCCCGATCAGCGGCAATAGAGCGAGTGTTGCTAGCGAAGCGCAATACAAACGCCGTTACTCGAAGAAGACGCGATAATGATGAAAATCTAGAACAGTCTAATATTGCATCGGAGACAGGAATGGACGGCGTAGCGCAGACTGATGTGAATCCATCACTGCATTCCAACTGATGTTCTGCATAAGCGAATACCGGCCATTCCGTTATATCCCTTGTTAACCACTTAGGCCCTGACCACCAGATGGAAGATTCCGTCAGATTGTCCAAGTTGCAACCTCGGGACGGAAGATCTGCAGGGTTTTCCTTGCTGGGGACATATCGAAACGCAGAGACATCGTGCTTCCGTATTTCCTGAAGACGATTGTCGACGAACTTGTTCACCGAACTTTCACGTTGGAGCCAATATAGCACACACTTCGAGTCTGTCCAAACCACGCGCTGTCGTATCGGAATTTTCAGCTGCTCTGCGACAAACACAAGTAATCTAACTCCAATCAGCACAGCAATTAGCTCAAACCTGGGTATTGTTTGTGAGTTGTTGAGTGGAGCCAGACGAGTTTTGGTCATCATCAACTTTGACGACACATTGGATTTGTTCTCCAAGCGCAAGTAGCATGCAGCAGCGCACGCTTTCGCAGACGCGTCGCAAAACACATGCAACTGACAAACAGACGTAACCGACCATCCAACAAATCGAAGTATCTTCACCTCAGGCACAGCGCAGAATTGGCACCAAATTTTCCGCCATGTCGCCAACAACTGCTCGTCCAATGGCTCATCCCAGCTGCAACCACTTCTCCAGAGTTCCTGAATGAAAAGTTTCCCCAGCAGTATCACCGGAGAAAACAATCCCAAAGGATCGTAGAGTTGAGCAACCAGTTTCAATATTTGACGTTTCGTACTGGCTGTCGTAGACAACGTCTTTAATGGTTCGCAGCCCAAAGTATCTGCGCCAATGTTCCATAGTAACCCTAACACCTTTGGCTCTTCGGCCTTACCAATGTCAGAGGACGCAACTCGAGCCATCACATCTCCCGAGTTAGAATACCACTCCCTGAGATTCATTCCGGCAGATCGGAATATGTCTTTTGCTTCAGCGTAAAAACTGGTCGCAGCTGCGACACTGTCCTTCCCAGTTACTACGTTATCAACATACAAATTGTTCAAAATCACGTTCGCCGTAACACCTCCGTCCTTCAGTAGATGCTGACGAACAGTATTAGCCAAGACAAATGGGCTAGAGACGATACCGAAGGGCACTCTGCAGAAACGGAGCGTCACAAGATTCTCGCCATTTGGAGGCAGCTTGGGATCGCGAACCCATAAGAACCGAGTCGAATCGCGGTCTTCCACTTGTAGCCCTATTTGAAGGAACGCTTTTTCAATATCAGATGTTAGACCCACACGCGACAAGCGAAATCTCATTAACAGCCCGCACAAATCCTCCAGCAGGATCGGTCCACGATGCAAACAATCGTTCAAACTTGGATCATTTTTGTCACTTCGCGATGATGCGTCATACACCACCCGCAATTTGGTGGTAACTTTTGAAGGCGTGACTACAGCGTGGTGTGGCATATAGTAGACATTAGGGCCTGATGGCTCGCGAGGCGCCAGTTCGATTATACCCTTTTTCAGTTGATCATCAATAGTCTTGACATAAACCTCCTGGACATCCTGTTTCCGAGACAGATTCTTAAGTGTCGAACACAGACGAGCATACGCCAAATCAAAATTATCCGGCAGATCCGGATGCAACGCTTTCCAAGGCCAACGGGAATGGTATCTACCATCGTCATCTTGATACAGCGATTCGCTGTGGAACTGTAACGCCTCGTCATCACCCATAAGTTGGTTTGGAAGCTCTTTGATTCCTATGTCCTCCAGACTCCAGAACCTTTCTATGTTATACGAATCCGACAGATGTGACGCTAGAAGACGCGGCCCAGTATTCAGCAGCATAATGGCGACAGTGTCTGGACCGGTACATGACGTAGAAACCTGGCCTGTCGCTACATACCCGAGACGGGACTGCAGCAATATCAGGCCGTCTGAACATTCAACGCGCTCGGTACCAACAAAACAGTAATAATAGTCCAAACCAACCAGAACGTCAACAACAACCATTTCCGGATGATTGGCAAGCGGTTCTGACAGTCCGGACCGCTGAATGATAGGATGGGCATCAGCTTTAATTGGAATCTTCTGGATGGGACATGTGATCGTTGGGACAACACTGGCAACTATTTCCTGTAAGGAGCCGTCCTTGCAGTGTACCAAAAACTCAACCGTTTTATACTTTGTGACTCGTCGCTTTCTAGATTGGAACGCTGCTGTGGATGCTACGTCCTCACCAACGTACGGCAATTTCAACTGGCGGCGCTTGTCTTCTGTGATAAACGTGCGGGAGCATGCGGTGTCCAGTAGCAGCCTACCTTTCACCGAAGATTGCTGATCGCCTACACTGGACAACGAAACAAGCGCCGTTTGGAGAATAGTTCGGCGAGACGACCCCTGCGGCCCAGTATTGTTCGTCGAGATCTGCGATGAGCTTACAGTCAACCCCGATTCTGACGGAAATGTAGATTTCCTTGGTTCACCACTACCGCTGCCAAATTTCGCGTAGCACAGGCTACGATGGTGGCCTGGTTTTTGACAGTGTATACACGGAATATTACGACGACAGTTTTTTGCTCTGTGTCCCTTTCCCAAACAACAGAAACACAGACCCTTGATCCTACTACGCCGCGCTGCAACATCGACATATTGCTCGCATTTATCAGAGTAATGACTGTCACCGCAAAACGCGCACTTAATCTCTTTCATTGCAGAGTTGGAGACCAACGCTGCTGCAGATGAAATTTTTTTAGAATAACCCAGCGATTTGGATCCAACTGGACTCGACTGTTTGTGCTGTTTTTCATACATCTTCGTTGATTGTGCATTATCACTTGAAATACACTGTTGCTCGCCGAATGCTCGCTCGCCCAACGTGCGCGCTCTGATCTCATCTTTTAGCCAAGATCGCAGGTTTGAAAGAGTCCACGCTTGGGACCCATTTTTGCGGTGTAATTCCATCTTGACATATTTTGGCAATTTTGAAAGCATTATCGGAGTGAATACCTGCCCGAAAGTAATTTCCTCCAAACCCAGTGCAACTAAACTACGTATGTGTCGCTCGCAACTATCTGATACATTTTGAAGCTGTGTGATATCATAAGTAGCGTTAGGCAACGCCAACATTGCCTCAAGGTGAGCGAAAATTGCTGTTTGCTTATCGCCGTAACGCTCCTTGAGAACGCCCACAATCACGTTGTAATTGGCAGCTGTTAACCGGTAACCTTCTACTGCCTTCAGTGCATCGCCACCCAAAAAACCCTTCAAATAATTTAGTTTGTCAATGTCTGACAGTGACCGATTTTTGTCCACGGAGCTTTCAAAACTGTCCCAAAAACTTTGCCATTCGAGAGGTTCTCCAAAAAACGTAGCAATTTCGAGCTTTGGGAGTCGCAAAACCGGACGGTTACTTCCTGGGACACTTCCACTTGGATTCCCGACAGGTGCAGCGGCAGTGTTAATGCTAACAAGTGCTTTTGATAACGTTAACTCGGCTTTAGTGACAGTGTCCAAAATCTCATCATTATAAATCCCCGTGTCATTAATTTCCGCCTCAACTGCAGTGTCATCAGCAACAAGATCTGCGAACACCTTTTCATCTGCAGCTTTTAAATCGCTACAGTATGAGTTCAATTTTGCTATAGAAATTTGCAGTTGATCGATATTTACAGGACTAGATCCTTTTAGCATGGGAGAAATTTTGTTTACCTCCCGCTGAATACACATGCGGAGACCTTGTCGACACTGTTTTGCTGACATTTTTCACTGACAAAACGATTGGAGAAAAGGTCACCCAAAAGTTTCCTGAAAGTTAGTATCCAGACCGCAGATCAGTCGCAAATTACTCTAATCAGAGACTGATCAGGAGAAGACCGTCATAAAGATGCCGTATCCTATACATGGACGCAAACGCTGCAAAAAAATGTACGGTTACTTACCAGTTCGAAGATGTAGTCCGAAGGACCATATAACGTAAACTATATCCCGCTAGTTGAGCACACGTTGTAGTGAAGTTTTATTAAACGCTCTGTCAAAAAACCGGACGGAATGCGTTTACCAAAACAAGACAACCAGTCTAACAACAACCAAAACTTAGTAGATAGACTGTCATAATTTCAATGTAAAGACATCTTATTCGCCTCCATATGCAAAATAGTTGGCTACCAGTACATGCTCGCTCATGTACAGTCCACATAACGTCAACAAATTAACGACACCTTGTCTATGTCCACACAAGGAGCGGGGCGATGCATGCGAATGCGATCGCGGGAATGCCGGACCAAAATCTGAACCTGAGACGTCCGCGGTGGAACGTTAACTAATGCGGGATTCACGTTATAATGTCCCCAACGGTTGGAACTTTTGTCCCCCTGTAGTGTAGACTATACCGTAAAGACGGTAACGGTGACGCCCACACCGTATAACAAAATATGAGGGTGTCGGGCACACCCCTAGATACCTCATTTTGGCAATGTAGTATGTCGGTGTTTTATGCTTGCCAATGCGGTGTTTCTAGGGTATCCTGTAGGCCTTATGTAAAATGAACCCACGGGGTGGCGGAAATCCTCAGCAAAACGAAAAAGCAACGACGGTTCATTGACACCGTCTGAAATAAGCCAAACTATTAGCTAGCTTTGTTTGAAATTTATTTCAAACTTTATTCAAAAACACAGGGGTGTCTAAGACACCCTGTAGTCTAGGGTGTGCCTGCCACTGTGTGGGGTACATAAGTTCCAAGTGCTGGGGACATTATA